>JAKSZP010006774.1:0-143604 GCA_022478985.1 Massospora cicadina
CTGCCTCATGGAGACAGTTTGTAGACTAGAGTTAGCTGAATGAGAGGTCGGGGAAATAGTGTTGTGGAGGTGGATGATTTAGTTACACCAGACTTAGATCAATTAGTGGCGGTGAGCTTCTGTGAAACAGGCGGTTTAGCTTTTATGACCTGGCCATTTAATCCATTATTAGTGGGGGCAATTGTCACCCAAAAAGGGGTTTAGGCTTAGGAGCAGGCTTAAGAACCATTGGGGAAGGATGCTCTGTAGAAAAATATGGGCAAGGTAAAGGGACGACTGCCCTTATTAACTAAGTTTCTAAACTGAAGACGAAGTGGAGCACTGCCCCATCACAGCCATTACCATCTGACTATCTTTATTGGAAGAAGAACCATTTTGTGATGGCAGCTCCGCAGGAGCAGATTTCCAGAGGGAAACTGCCATAGTAGAGGCTAAATTTGTCAGCGTATATGCTTGCCTCAGAGATTCTTGTGTTGTGTCAAGTTCATAGATATTAGCCACAGCTAGCAAGGCCTACTTGATCTCTCATACATCTTTAAAAGTGCACTTTACGTAAGAGAGATGCATCGCCAAGGAGGGATGGGATTCCAAGACAGACAATATATGCAATAGCATTATCAAGAGTGAGCTATGGGAAAGCAACAGAGGTGAGCTTTATTATAGAAGCGCTCATCAAAAGAGGTGATAAATTCTCCCTCTTGCAGAATAAGGCAAATAAAGCCAGTTTTTTCCGTTGCAAACTCTTCTTGGAACTAAATCCTTCAATAAGCGATTGCTTAACCTCAACCCAAGTGCTGAGGTTGACCGTGGTGGGTACCATTCTTTATTGAGCTATACGATTCAAGCAAGGAAGAATGTACTGGATTTTTTGATGGTCGTTGCTCCTTTCATTGCAGATTTATAAACATAAAGGAAGGAGGCAATGCTGCCCTCACCAGGTGTGAAATTGTCTCAGAGAGGGGTTTTTTATAACAGGGCAATGAGATAAGTGCTGTTTGGGCCTTTTAAGGCGAGACAAAGCAATGGCTAGCTGTTAATCCATAATTGTCAGCCTAGGGTTGATGTCAGCGGAAAAACTAGGTGGTTACCACCCCAACACCCTCCATTTTTTGAACGTTCTGTGGTGTACAGGTAGCCCTTTATTGAGCACCACTTGCTGGATTTTTGGTGGGGAAGATGCTCTCTGGTGCTTTTTTTACCTTAAATCCAACAATTTAATTTAGGCGTTTTTCTCACCACCTATAAGAAAATAACAAAATACTAATAAATAATAAAAAGGTTGATTTTTTATAATTTTATTATTAGCCACGTGGGGATAAAAGAAAACCCTTTTTAATAAGTTGACAATTAGTATTTAAGATGTTAAGGCCAATTCATAACTTTTATCTCTCGTTTCAATCACCAACTATAACAAATTTGATTCAAGGCTAGGTAATTTTGATAATCTCTTTGAGGAGATTAGTGTGAACCCAATGTCAGGTAGAAGTTGGGCTAGCAAAGTAAAGGGCACAGGTTTGGGCTCCACACCATCTAAAATTTTTAAACGCCCCAGCGACACTGGCAGCCTAGATAAAAAATAAAAAACCTGCGGTTAGCATTTCCCCAGAGATTTTAGCCTGACAAGAAAAATGCAACCCTTTTTATCAAAACTCTGCATTCCCAGAACCTTTCATTAGTGGAGCACGGGCTTCAAGTTTTCCTGTTATTAATCAAATGGCGCATTGGAAAAAGTTCTGTGGAGATGTGCACAACCATTTTACAAAAGCAGTATACGTAGCACCACACTCCATGACCTGTGATTGGTTGGATCTCAGGTTTAAAACTAAAGACGTAGTGGATGAAGCTGCACGGGTGCATGTGGTGGTAGACCTCCTGGATGGTCAACAGGTGGTCAAAACAAAGTGCACTCAATGGATCAAATTAAACCAAATTTTTGTTACATTTGACTACATCCCCACAACAATTAAGCGCACAGTGCTGGAGCACCACCTCATGGTTGGACTTAAGCCATATGGGGAACTTCACTCCTTCTAAATGCAATGCTTTACGCTTAAGCAAGACCTGTGCAGGGGAAAAGCAATTGCTGTGATCACCCCAACCGCGGTCAGCATGGAAGACTATACCCAAATCACTCACACCGCAGTTGTGTTTATTGATGGGCAGGAATATTTCCTGTTCCATGTCACAGTGGATAGCGTGCCCCATATCTGCACCTTTTGTTGCGCTTTTGGCCACAAGGCCCACACCTGCCCCACCAAGGAGGGCATCACGAAAAATAAAATCCCCCTGATGCAATGGGAAGTGCAGACTCCCATTATGAATTGGCTATTGAAACTGATGCCATCTTCCCATGGGGCGCACAGGGATGTTACATTCAGGTTAAACCTGTGTCCCCGCAGGAGCGCAAGCAGTCTCAGAGCAGCAGCCAAGGCAGCGGCCACAGCTGCATCTGTGATCCCGCCTGTCCAGACCCAGGATGTCATCAAGTCATTTTCTGTGGAAGCAGTTTGTGAATCAGAGCACCAATCAGATTGGGACAACCAACCTGAGGACCAGATGGATGAATCAGATTTTCCTGAGCTAAATTAACAAGCCTCATGAAACTGATTCTACCACCCATTTACCTCCAAAATTTTGTTGACCTTCAATGGTGCACAACAGGAGCACAGTGTCCAAAAATTTGGCAGAAGTCGAATTACTCCAAAAACAAAAGCCATAACAAAAAAGTTGATAGTGTCCTAAAGGACTGCTATGACTCAACTGACTCTATTGCTTTCCCACACACGTGCAGTCGTGGTGTTAAAACAAGATGAAGGATGGGCAAGGGGGCCCTTCCCATAGCGTCTAAGCTGTGATGGGGGGAGCCTTCACAATAGAGTTCCTAAATATCGCTGGACTCAAGGCCTCGCCATCCTGGGCTAGGAAACTGAGTTTTTCTTAAAAATAATTTACCTGTGGACATCCTGCCATCCAGGAAACCCAATGTCCACACAGTGCTGAGGAAACATGGGCAACCATGCTCCTCCCCTCCCTTTTTTTTGGTCGCCACACTGTGGGGTGCTTATATATGTGGCCCATAATTTTTTTTCAAAAATTTGTACCTTGATGGCCATGTGCTTGTAGTTCCTTTTTTTGGGATGATGAAGTGCACGCTATTATTAATATTTATGCCCTGACCTGTACATGGGCTCACAAGGAATTCCTCTCAGCCATTAATTCCCTCCCACTTCCTCCTGACCCACTTGTAGTGGATGACATGATTGCTGGGCCAACCCAGCCACTGACCGCTAGCCTTATGCGCCTGCCCCCACAGGGGCATATAGAACTTTGTGTTCTAAAAGTCACTTTGGGGCTGTTTGATACACTACCTAAAGATGCACCTCTACTTCCCAACATGTCCCATCCCCATGTGCTCAAAGGTCAGCTGAGGTCTATGCCCCGCATTGACAATCTTGCCATGTTGAACTTTCAGTCACAAATTGCACACTTTACAATGATAAAAATCGATTTCTCCACCCACAGATTGGTTCGATTTCCTTCTCTTTGTCACATACAACGGCACAGGCGCTGAAGTGGTGCAAACTTCATCCATCTGAGATCACGTCGCCCAGGTTTTCCTCATGGGTGGATACTGAAACTTTGACACAGAAGTTCGCCACACCATTCTTTGTGGACCCACTTACTACTTGGTCAACCTTCAAACTGAACACCATCCGCTAGGCATGCTACCTCTCATCGCGTCACTCTTGTGCTTTGGCAGTCATTATGCACACACTTGCAGAAGTGGACCACCTGGAGTCTAACGTTCCTGCTGCAGGCTAAAGCCCAGCTTGGGGTCATAAGTTGACAGAGGTGTACGATCGCCTCAACGCACTGGAAAGAAAACATAAACATAACGTTTGTGTACAGTAAAAAATATAACGGCAGGTGACATATGAGCCATCTATTATTTATGAAAATTCTTCATACTGCGACAGAGCTTGGCTTGCACACAGGTGAGGCGGTCGGGCCACTCCATCACAGAAACTCCAGCTGAAGTGGCAGTTAAAGTTTGAAACTATTACTCCAAATCATATCAATTTGATACAGTCAAACTGCCAAATTTAAAGAATTTCTTGAAATTTCACACATTTTCACCATTTATTGTTACCTTGAGTTGATGAATTTGATTTCTTTGGATGAACTCTGGTATGACGTTCATGGTGCACCGCAAAGAAAATGCCCATGTTCAGATGAGATTATTTATGAGTTCTATAAGAAATATTTTTATTTTTCCTCTTTGTTGCTTGCCTCTATGAGCCAGTGCTTGTTGGAAACGCGCCTCTTTTCTGAGGGCCAGGAGGTGTACACTATAATGCTGTATAAGAAAGGGTAAAGCTGGACTTGGCCAACTGGCGCCCCATTTCACTTACTAATACAGATACTGAAATTATTTACAAAATTATGGCCAACCGCTTAGGGGAAGTTGGCTCTGATATAATCTCCTTTGAGCAATTCAGTTTCATTCCCAAGTGGTCTATATGGGACAACATACACACTTTAGCCAACGTCTGCCAATCCATGGCTACTGGAGCACTTGTTTTTTTAGACCAGCAGAAGAATTATGATAGGGTCAACTGGTATTAACTCCAAGCATGCCTCCACAAGTTCCATCTTCCACATCGATTCATTAATTGCATGATGTTGCTTACGGCATCTGCCACAATGGCTATTATTGGCCCTGGCTTCCTCACTGATGTGGTTTAAACTCAAAGGGACTTCCGCCAAGGGGACCCTTTAAGCCCTCTATTATACAACTTCAGCCTCAAACCACTTTTACGCAATGTGAATGCCCGCCTTACTGGCGTCCATGTGCAAGGCCAAGCACCAGTTAAGATGCTGGCATTTGCTGATGATTGTGTGGTTGGGGTATCTAACAACCAAGATGCACGCGCGCTTGAGGCTACTATCCAGGGTTACTCCAGGGTCAGTATCGCCGCACTTAACGCCTCTGAAAACCAAAATGTTTCTCCTCAGTAAGTTCCAAGCCGCTGGTGACCAGCACCCCATTTCCTACCTGCTTCAGCAGCTAGCTCACAGGTTCGCTTGCCCCATCCACCCCATACCGCCCTGCTTATGCTTCCTTTCATGCCAAGACCAACTGCTGGTCTGGTGCGCCATTTGGGTGTGTGGCTGGAGGCAGGAGGGTACGCTCTCAGTAATGGGGCACCATATTCTGGACAATGTCACAAAATTTATTGCTTCCCTCGGAGCCCACCAGACTACCCTCCCAGGCAGGGTTGTGCTTGCCAACTTTATGCTCCTTTCAAAAGTCTGGTTTGTGGCCCATGCCATCGCCTTTTTCCATCTTTCTTAACCTCACTATACGCCCTCATACATGGTTGTCTTTTGTTAGGCCGCCCACCGCCAGTGCGCCTGGATGTCTAGTTTGGCCCTCGCCATAGTGGTGGTATGGGCCTGTTCAACTTCAAGGCCCATGACGTCAAAATACTTGGCACCTGGATCGCTGCAGTCACCAAACATACACTCCAAGCCCAAAACTGGTAATGCATGGCCCGCTCCAACTTTTTCCGCGCCCTGGGCCTCAGCAATACTACCCACCCCCATTATCTGCTATACTGTCTTACCTTGAATCCCTCTGCTGTGGGCCTGCATGGGACGTCACCCCATTTCAAACGAATTCTCCTATTCGTGTGGAGCGCTGAGTGAAGAATTAGCATCAGTGGGCACACCGCCCAGAGGGGTCGCCTGTCAAGAGAGTGTCTGTAACTCTCTCGTTCCCACCAAGGTGATGTGGGATGCAAACCCACACTGCTAGAGAACTAGCCATTAGGAGAATGAGAAACAAGGCACCTCAAATGGTGCCTGTGCAAAAGGGACCCAAGGCAAGGGTGTAGAGCGCGACATATAGTACCAGTTAAGCGAGAAACAGCACAGCTTGAGTGGACCCCAGAGGGGAGTCCATAATCAAGTGTAACTTGGTGCCAGTAGGCTTGTGTGTATCGATCTAGAGGGGACCTGAGCGGCCCAAGGGAGCACCTGGGATTTTGGTAAATTGTGATAAAAAGTAGTGGCCCACATAGTTGGAGACCTCCTTAAAGAGGTCCGCCACCAAGTTCGCCCAAGGAACTATAAGAAAAACGTAAAATAATGGATAAATTTTTTTAAGAAAGTCAACCAACAAGGAATGTTGGTCGCAAAAAATGTATTTAAAGTGTGTTAGGGGAATTAGGGTTCTGCGGAAGAGTTCCCAAGCCTTGATGCTCCAATAAACAAACGCTTCCATCCATTTTTGTATAGTACACTAAAAGTGCCTTCACTCAAGTGATTTATTGAAGCTGTATTTTACCTGAGCTCAAAATTTCATAGCTATAATGTGATTTAAACCCTCGTTCTCCAATTAACCAAATCAAAACATCTTCATTCACTACGTAGATCATTCGTTTCAGTGCCTGGGCCAAGATAAGGGGATGGGCGTTTTGCACCTCATTAGTACCAACCTGGGCATGCTTTGCTTGCACCCAGCGTTGGTATAAGGTGTGACAGTTCAGGAAGAGCCTGAAGTTTCACCTTCTGGTCCTCCTGCTGCCAGACTTATCTTTGGCATTAGTTCCCAAAATCAAGTCATCCAACCATGACATTACCCTCTACTCCTTCTTGGGCTCCACCCCCCTCCAGGGGCTTTCGCTAAGGAGAAGTTCTTATGTGCTGACGGCAACTTCATAGCAGCAACGGCTGGCTTAGGCTTAGATCCTGAAGCCTCAGGGAAATAATATGAAATGATTCAATCAGGTCTTGGGCATGTACAAATCCTGTGCTGGCATCCAACTGTTATCAGCTGCATTAAACCCCTTCTAGAATACCAGGTACTTGAGACGTTGCTTAACCCAGCGGGATGCTACTATATCATCCACTTCCCACTCTGGCGCCCCATTCACAAGAAAGGCCTCAGAAGTCTCTGGTGGGGGCCCTCAAACAATGCAAATTTGCTCTCATGAAAGATGGAGAAGATCTGGAACGTGGAGGGAAGATCCAACTGATATGAGGCATGTCCCACCTTTCTAACTACACGGTAAGGACCAATCTTCTTTGGACCCAGATTTTTGCATGGCTGCTTGGTAGGGATGTTGCGAGCATCAAGCATCATAAGACCACCTTCCTTGTACGCTGGACCCACTCGGCACTTTCCATTGGCATTCTCCTTATAAACTAGCATAGCCGCATCCAAACTTGTGGACACCCCCTGATGGACCTTCTTGAGGGTCTTAGCAAAGTCCACCACCGCTTCCACTTTGGAACCACATCTGTGCTACATGTTAAAAGCAGGGTTAAAGCCATGGTTGGCAAAAAAGGGTGAACAACCAATCAATTAATGCAAAGTTTGTAGATAAACTGGGTCTTGGGAAGGTGAGGAACCCAATCTGAATGGTCTGCGGTGGTTGAACAACGCAGAAATTGTTCCAAGCACTGGTTCACTTACTCGGTCTGCCCATCTGATTGGGGGTGATAGGCAGTTGAATGGCAGGGCGAATCTGAAGAGTTTTACACAACTCTTCCCAAAAGACGGAGGTGAACTGGGGTCCCTGGTCACTAATGATTTCTTGAGGAACCCCATGAAGCACAAATACATGGGCGACGAAGAGCCTGGCCAATTCAGCAGCAGTTATGGTCATTATTCAAGGAATAAAGTGGGCGAACTTCATAAAGCGATCCACCATCGCCATGATGGCACCATACCCATCTGAAATGGGTAACTCCACAATGAAATACACTGACAGAGAAGTCCAGGGCCCTTCAGCCTTTTGGACTGGTACCAACAACCCTGCTAAAGGTTGCCGATTGGGTTTCATTTGATTGCAGATCAGGCACTCTTTACAGTACCGCCCCACCTGAGAAGGCAAGCCCTTCCAATTGTAGGTGCGTCATATCAACTACAAGGCCTTTGCTTTCCCAGGATGACCAACGTTGATTTCGTCATGATGGTCCCAGATGATCTCCAGGCGCAGTGGTCCAGCATGAACCCATAGGTGCCCTTGAAACCATACCATCTCATCATTCATGTGATAACCCCTTGGATAAGTCCTCCTGATTCAGGGCGCTCTTAGCGAGAACAACAGTATATTCAGCTGATAACATTTGAGAAAGAACTACCTTTATGAACATACTATATTCTGCTGCATTTTCCAGAGGTGAGAGCGCTGGCGTATGGACCATGGAATCAAAAGGTTGATGCAGAATCATACTTGGCGGAATCATCAACCGGGTGTTGTGAATTTCTACCTCCTTTGGATTGAGATCAAAAGCAGTGTTGCGGCTTAAAGCATCCGCCAAACCATTCTCCTTGCCCTCGGTGAACTCATAAGAAAATGTAAATAGGGTAAGGGTCTCATGCCAACGGGTCTGACGTGGTGTTAGGACATGATGAGCGCGGTATTACAACAAGGCTCAGTGGTCTGTGCATACCCAGAATGGTTGGGAGGAGCCATGTAAGTGGTGACGCCAATAAATCAGCGCCTCCACCACTTCTAATAACTCATTGTCATATACGGCGTAGTTTATCTCATGCTGAGACATTTTCCTAGAAAATATCCCACTGGATGCTCAGACCCATCTTCACCCATCTGTAACAGGGCAGCCACAATGGCAAAGTTGGAAGCATCTGAGGACACAATGAACTCCTTGGCAGGGTCAACATGGCGAAGAATGGATGTGGATAACAGGGTGCAATTCACCGCTTGGAAAGCATCCTCCAAAATGGGGGACCACTAAAGCACCTTGGCACCGCTGGCCTTATATAAGGGTGCTGTCACCTCAGAGAGATTGGGCGTGAACTTCTTGAGGAACGTACATGTCCCCAAAAAGCTCCTCAATTCCTTTACAGGTGGGGGTGGGCCACTCACGAATAGGCTTCTCCTTGTCTGGAGTTATCATGTGTCCTTGGTCAAACACGACGTTGCCCAGAAAAGTGACCTGGAACTTGAAGAATTCACATTTACTAATCTTGAGTGTAAGGCGAGCGGCCCTCAATCTCTCCACTACTTGTTGAAGGTGTACTGAATGTGACTCCTGATCAGGGGAAAACACCAGGATATCATCCATGTAGGCAACCGCGCATACCACCAACAAGTCCCCCAACACAGCATCAATGCGGCGTTGAAAGATGGCAGGGGCATTCTTAAGCCCAAGGGCATGACCCAAAACTGGAAAATCCCTTTTCTGGTACGGAATATGGTTAACCACTCCTGGCCCTTCTTTATACGGATTTTATTGAACGCATTGAGACAATCCAACTTGGAGAAAATTTTTGCCTTTTCTACACAACATGCAATTTTGGAATCTAAATGATGGGATTTAGATCTGGTACTGTGACATTGTTGTGGTTCCCATAGTCTACGCATGGGAGTAGAGTACCATCAGCCTTCTCAACAAAGAGAAGTGGGAGCATATGGGGGAGGTACGCTGAAAGATGGCACCTTTGGCCAACTGCTCCTTCACCCACACATCTAAAACCTCTTCCTTTCAGACAGTCAATGGGTATATGGGGGAAGAAATACGCACCAGATCCACATTGAGTTTAAACTCACAATCAAACTCAGAATGATCTGGTAGTATACCAACTGAAGCTGCATCAAAAAAAGATGCCAACTCCTCCAAACAGGAAGGTAAGGAAAGTACCACGGAGGGCTTCAGAAAAGGGGTAAGATAAGGAGTGGGAACATTGGGCCAGTAGGTAATTTTCCTGAGCATTATCCTCAGACAAAGGAACAATACTCTGGTGACCGTTTATCAAAGACAATGATAGAGTATTTTATTTCAAATTAGTCCTAACGTAAAACTTCCGCCACCACTCTAAACCCAAAATAATGGGGAACAAGAGGTTTCTGATAACTTGAAACTGGTCGGACAGACAATAGGAGCCAACATGGAAGTCAGCTAACCCCATGACGCTCAGTGTGGGGATACCTTGAGAAGCACCACCTTTAACCATACCACCTGGTGAGTAACTCAACTCAAGGTAGTCAGCAAGGATTTTGGTCAATAAAATTATTCAAGGCACCAGTATCCATTAAAATAGTTGTGCTGAACTTTCCAAAAGAGGATGTAAGGGTAGAAGTCAACAAGAAGTATCCAGAATGGGATTTATTCAAAGCAGAAAACGACACTATCTCACCAGAAAATCTTCCTCTGGTTTGAACAAACCATCAGGGTATTTTTGGAATCATAGAAGGGGGAGGGATAGTGGGCCACTCTTACTACTGAGGCCACATATCCCACCCCACCTTCTGCAGGGGCATATATATTATTATATCCAACATGAAGCTCCTTTTCAACATCCTGAGTTCCCCAGATCATGGTAGAGGTCAAACGAGGGGTTCTCGGGACATTTGATACACCGGAATAGGGTCCTCATCCAGGCCATATGAGCTTATAAACGGCTCATTTGTGAAAAATTGCTCGCGTTATAAAATTTGTTTTCAGGATCCAACGAACTCACACCTACTCTAATGGTTTGGTGTGCTACGTTATCCAGGGCCATCATCCCCAGGCCTAGAACTGATACATCAGCATGCCCCTCAGAGATGTGGTGGGGAGAAAAAACGTTATCAGGGTCCCATTTTTTGGATAAATTTGGGTCCTGACCCTCCTAAATCCTCGATTTTCACCAGAGATGGGGAGGAAATCAGTGGGGAGCACCTCAAGATTCAAGGGAATATCACTAGTCAGAGATGCGGTATTTATAGAGATGACCAAGGGTGACATCATAGCGGCGGAATCAGCTGACACATTTATTCTTGACTTGAGGCTAGAGCCCTGCTCATCTTCAAATTTCTCAAAATTTGAAGGTTTGGAAGAATAAGATTCCATCATTGTGAAAGGCGCGCTCAAATTTTCTGTTCCCGACTTTATAGGGCCAACCCAGGTGCAATTATGACGGCCAAATCACATGGTCCCTTCCAGGTTGGGGCAGAGAAACTACCCCAAAGGGCTTCAATCAGAAGATCAAAGTTGGAAGGGGGTGACAGCCAAATTGGGGAACTATGCATGAAAGGTCCATGGAAGAATGGAGAAACGATATTTTCATGATGTCAGGCAAGGATAAAGCCTGGGCTTTTACACAAAATTTTTATCCAAATATATTTTCACCAGCCAACCCACTTGTCTTAATGAAAAAAACTTGTAGAAGGATTGGAAAGATGCTTCATCAGGACGACATTGCACCAAGACGCGCTCCAAGCCCTCCACAGATTGCCACAAGAGTGGATATGCACAGAATGTGGCAAAAACCAAGTTGGACGCATCTGGAGACAGACAATACAAAAATCTACTCCTCATTAAAGCGGATGGGAGCCATATAAGTTGTTATTTCCTAAGGAAGGTTTTGGCTCAAGGGTAGCCAAGGCCTGTTAAATTTTGGAGTAGATTTTGGGAGAAAGGTGGGAATCATGACACCAAGATCATGAAAGGTCCAAGACCACCAGGTACAAGCAGGAAGGGTGGGGACTTTCTAATTGGTAGTTGCAAGATTAAAGCTGAGACGCACCAAAACAAAACCAAATGAGAAAACTGTAATGAGCACCTTTGTGGCAGTGACAAATGGCCAGCGCACCCACACACAGATAAATTTCATGCATGTAAAGTAAAAAGGGTTGGTCAACTAATGTCAAGAGAATGTCTGTAACTCTCTCGTTCCCACCAAGCTGATGTGAGATGCAAACCCACACTGCTAGGGAACTAGCCATTAGGAGAATGAGAAACAAGGCACCTCAAATGGTGCCTGTGCAAAAGGGACCCAAGGCAAGGGTGTAGAGCGCGACATATAGTACCAGTTAAGCGAGAAACAGCACATCTTGAGTGGACCCCAGAGGAGAGTCCACAATCAAGTGTAACTTGGTGCCAGTAGGCTTGGGTGCCTCGATCTAGAGGGGACCTGAGCAGCCCAGGGAGCACCTGGGATTTTGGTAAATTGTGATAGGAAGTAGTGGCCCACATAGTTGGAGACCTTCTTAAAGAGGTCCGCCACCAAGTTCGCCCAAGGAACTATAAGTAAAACGTAAAATAATGGATAAATTTATTTAAGAAAGTCGACCAACAAGATATGTTGGTTGCAAAACACATATTTAAAGTGGGTCAAGGGAATTAGGGTTCTGCGGAAGTGTTCCCAAGCCTTAATGCTCCAATAAACAAACGCTTCCATCCATTCTTGTAAAATACACCAAAAGTGCCTTCACTTGAGTGATTTATTGAAGCTGTATTTTACCTGAGCTCAAGATTTTTAGCTCAAATGGGATTTGAACCCTCGTTCTCCAATTAACTGAATCAAAACATCTTCATTCATTACTTAGATCATTCGTTTCAGTGCCTGAACTGAGATAAGGGGCTGGGCGTTTTGCACCCCACTAGTACCAACCTGGGCATGCTTTGCTTGCACCCAGCGTTGTTCTAAGGTGTGTTTCAGGTCAGGAAGAGCCTGAAGTTTCACCTTCTGGGCCTCCTGCAGCCAGACTTATTTTTGGCATTAGATCCCACTATCAAGTCATCCAACCATGACATCGCTTTACTCCCCAATTCAAACAAGAAGTACAAGGCCAAGCCGTTCTGAACAATTTGATACCCAGGAGGTCCCCTACCATGGCCAAAAAGGAATATCTGGGCATGTTAAATATACCATAGTCCCTAGAAACTCAGAAAGACATCTGGAAATACATCCATCACCCTCCTTTCCAGCCACAAGGTTGTTCCCATGTGTGGCGCTGATAGAAATGGGTATCCTGTACTGAAGAGCTATCCAATGCATCACACTCCTCATGTGTTGTGTGTGACCAATATGGGACTTTAGTCCACTGCCTGAAAGTGTGAGCACCATCAAAAGCGATCTGGAGTGAGGTTCAGCGTCTCTTTTGCTAGGAGAAAACACAGACCTTCAACCTTTCTAACAGCCTAGTCTTGTCCTTAAATTCCCCTATACAATATTCCCTCCAAGCCTTAGTGGTTGCAATTGCTATGGGGGCTATCCACACAGTTGTCTTGAATGCCATTTCAGACTGTCTCCCACCCTCCAGGAAGCTGTACGCCAATTCCAGTCGCACCTTATGGACCACTTTCAAGCATGGTTGTTTAGTTATCTACCATCCCATAAAATGGCAGTTGGCCTCATCCTGTTTCCGGTACAGTTCACCACTTCAGACCCTTTCCTTAATATGTGCTCAACAGTGGTGCAAGCCTATACTCATGATACCCCTCTTCCTTTAATTGGCGTTCCCTCTGGCAACAAGAGACAGCATTAGCTTCTCTGGAGTACCTCTAGCATATTAATGCTTAATCATTATTCCATATCAGAAGTGTCCATCTCATGGTCAGCCTTCCCCAAATAAAATTTAAAAATTTAAACTTAAAGATGTTGTGGCTTGAAGTTTGGATTGCTTAGTAAAGTCCAGTTTAGAGAATATTGAAATTCGACTTATTGGAAAAGTCAAGACTCACCTCGCTTCAATGTAATGCAGATGGGGAAGTGACAACTTGGAAGCTGAACCTGTGAGGAAGAGATTTTATAAATTATTCCAATCAGAAGGCGGGAAAATATTTTACCTTGCTTGACCCCCTCTAACCCTATAAAAGGGGTGGGTCTCTGCGGAGTAGGTTGCATTAAATTAGTTGTAACTTAAAGAGGTGCCTCCAATGGACCCTCCTGAATTCGCCACGTAGTCAGCGCAATTAGAATACCTGACTTCGTGGTATTGGGTGAGTATTATTAATATATTTATTGCCCCAATTCAAAGGAATTTTCCGAGTTTCAGCCAGGGTATTTTGGCCAAATTCTTCCTTATTTTCGTTTATATCTCAATCCAATACACTATTATTACACAATTGTACATGTAATTGTCTGATAATAGGGTGGTAAACTGGTTACAAAAATATGATGACAATTTTATAGTTCTATTTGATCCACGGGATTTTTAGAGGTATTCTTAGGGATCAATCCCTGGACAATATCTTGAAGTTACATGCTTGATATTATGCCTGATAGATCAGGACCAATTGCCAAGTTGTTGTGAGTATAATTGCCTGATTTGCTATCAGATTAAAGCTTTTAGAGATTACTTGTTTGAAACTTTTTTTTTCGGTGCAAACACTTTTGCAACCCATTCAATTCAAGACTGAATCTAGTTTGATAATCTCACAGAGGAGATTAGTCTGCGCCCATGTCAGGGAGCAGTTGGGCAAGCAAGGTAAGAGGAGCAGGCGGAAGGCCCGCGGCCTCCAACGTTCAAAAACGCCCCAGAGAATCCAGCAGAATAGACAAAAATCTCAAAAAACTGGCGGTCACAGTTTCCCTGGAGATACTCACATGCCAAGCACGATGCAACCAGTACATCAACACGCCACACTCCCAGCCACTTTTGTCGGTGGAATTTGGAGTCTGTGTGTATCTGGACATCAAAAAATGGCCTTATGAAAATTTTGTGAAGATGTACACAAATTTTCCTGACCATGGTGTACGTTGTACCTCACTCCATGTCTTGTGGTTGGCTGGACCTAGGTTTCAAAAGCAAAATAGCAGCAGATGAGGCTGCAGTGGTGTGCATAGTGGTCAACCTCCCTGAAGGGCAATGGGTCGTTGAAACCAAATGCACCAGATGGACAAAATCAAACCAAATTTTCCTCACATTTGACTTTTTGCCTACTATGGTAAAACGTGACATTTTGGAGCAACACCTGAAAGATGGTCTCACCATATGCGGCAAAATACAATCTTTTGAAATGCAACGCTTCATGCTGATGCCACATCTGTGCACTGGCAAAGCCATCGCAGTTCTGACCCCAACTGAGGAGATCGCGAAGGACCTAACCCAGATCCCGCACTCCACATTTATTGACATCGCAGGGCATACCACCCACCCATTCCGGGTAACCATGGACAGCGCGCCCCCATTTGCACCCACTGTGACGCGTTCAGCCATAAGGCACACGCATGCCCCATCAAGGAGGGCGTCACATTCCAAGAGCACCCCTTGGCGGCCATGGCCAGCGGAGAGGCGCACTACAAACCAACCGCAAGCACCAAGGAGGCTTTCCCGTGGGGAGCACAAGGCTGCTACCTATTGGTAAAGCCCATCTCCCCACAGGAGCGGAAGAAGGCCAAGCAGGCCCATAGGGCCGCGGCCAAGGAAGCGGCCAAGGCCACCACTGCTATCCCACACTCACAACGCCAGGAGGACATGTAGACCTTCGCGGCGGAAGCGACTTGGGAATCCATCACCCAATCAGATTGGGAAGCCCATACCGAGTGGGCCACTCAATCTGAGGATCTGATGGGAGATTCGATCTCACCCAATCGTTGCACCCAAGCTCCAGTCAAAACTGACTTGGGACCTATCTCAACTGAAATTTTTTTTTGACCCACTTGACGGTGCACCAAACTCATCTGCACCGCAAAAAATTCATCTGACATTGGGAAAACAAAAAGTGAAGGCCAAAGCCAATGTGACTCTTTCCACAAAAATCAACAAAAACCCCAATAGCGTTGCTGCTAACACCTGCACTGCTGTGAAAGCCCATGGGGACCTGGAAGAGGCTGGTGGGCCAGGGGCCCACCCCTCACACCTAAGGTGCGATGGGGGAAACCTTCACTCTAGGGACGTTTAATATTGCTGGACTCAAGGCCTCCCCGTTCTGGGCTAGGAAACTGAGTTTTTTACAACACAATTTATCTGTGGATATCCTGGCCATCCAGGAAACAAACTGTCCACAAGGTTCCAAGGAAGCTTGGAAAACAATGCTCCTCCCATCCCTATCCTTTTGGTCAAAGCACTGTGGGGTGCTAATTCAGAAAAATAATGTTTTCAAATCCACATCCTCAGAAACATTCCTAAATGGCTGAGTGCTTGTCATCGCCTTCTCATGGGCTGACGTTGCGCACTCAATCGTCAACATCTATGCCCCAAATGGTGCACATGAGCGTCGTGAATTTTTCTCATCAGTCAAATCCCTCCCGCTACCCCCTGATTCTTTCCTAGTTGGTGACATGAACTGTTGGCTAACCTCACCAATGGACCAGTGGCCTCCCTCACCCCACGCCCCACAGGGTCACGTTGAACTACACGTTCTAAAAGCCACCCTTGGGTTAATGGATGCGCTGCCGCGACATGCCCCACTGCTTGAAAATATGATGCGTCCCCATGTCCACAACGGCCAAATTAAGGTTCATGACCTGCATCAACCTTATTCTAACACCGGCGAAATTCCAACCCCACATCTCCCACTTCAAAACAACAAAAATGGAATTCTCTGACCACCGACTGGTCTTGATAACATACCACTTACCCATCACAGTTGCAAGGCCCCACATTGGTGCAAAATTCACCCCCGAGCTCGCATCGCCAGGATTTTCCATGTGGGTGGAAGAGGCAACTTTGGCAAAATTGTTTGTTGCACAGTTTTGTGCAGACCCCATTTCCACATGGGCAACTTTCAAAGAGAACACCATCTGCCACTATCGCCATCTCTCCTCCAGATGCTCACAAGCCACATTGGCAGTTATCTCGCGCGCTCTGGCGGAATTGGCCCACTTGGAGTCCAACATTCCAGCCACAGGATACAGCCCTGCATGGGGCTGGAAGTGGGCGGAGGCAGCCTCCCACCTCAACGCACTCGAAAGGTAACACAAACATTGGGTTTGTGTCCAATACAGGGCCACACGCATCACTAAAGGCGATAAGTGCACCGCATACTTCTTTAAAAAAATTTTCGCACCACGCCAGAGCGTGGCCTGCACACAGGTGCAAAGATCGGATAATTCCATTGCGGACACACTGGCTGAAGTGGCAATTGAAATGCAAAAATATTACTCCGAGTTATACCAAGCCAAACCAATTCAGCTGGCTGAAATGGCGGAATTTCTCAACCAAGCTCATATCCGCACCATTTTCCAATACCCAGAAATATTGAATTTAATTACTCCGAATGAATTATGGACAGCCATTCATGGTGCGCCAAACCTAAAATGCCCAGGCCCAGATGGTATTCCATATGAGTTCTACAAAAAATATTTCAAATATATATCCCCATTGCTGCTAGCCTCACTTAACCAAAGCCTGATGGAAATGCGCCTCCTACCAGGAGGACATGAGGCCTTTACTGTCACACTCTTCAAGAAAGGGGATAAGCTTGACTTAGCCAACTGGCGCCCCATTTCTCTAACAAACACAGACACCAAAATTTTAACAAAAATCATGGCTAACTATTTAGGGACTGTAGCATCTGCCACCATCTCCCCAGAACAATTCAGTTTCATCCCCAGAAGGTTGATTTGGGATAACGTGCACTCCGTGGCCAATGCATGTCAGTCCACAGCCTCTGGGGCACTTGTATTCTTGGACCAACAAAAGGCCTACGATAGAGTAAACTGGAAATACCTAAGGGCCTGCCTCCATCAATTCTGCCTACCCCCCGCTTCATAAACTGGGTAATGCTGCTCACGAAATCTGTGACAATGGCAGTGCGTGGCCCATGCTTCCTAACGGAAGTAGTCCGCCCTCAAAGGGGCTTGCAACAAGGGGACCCCCTCAGCCCACTCTTATAAAACTTCAGCCTTGACCCACTACTGCGAATTGTGAATGATCAACTCACTGGGGTCCACGTGCCAGGCCAAACCCCAGTCAAGATGATGGCATTTGCAGATAATTGTGTGGTGGGGGTGTCTAATAACAAAGATGCACGCGCGCTTGAAGCCCTCATCCAGGAATATTCCCGGGTAAGCAATGTGGCACTGGTGCCTCCAAAACTGAAATCATCCTCCTTGGTCAGTTTCAGAACTGCTGGGCCCCAGCAATTAGTTCCCAACCCGGCCCATCTGCTCGCCCACGTCCACGCCTTACTAACTCAACACACACCGCTCCACTGGCGCTCCCCTTCGTGCCACGTCCTACCATAGGACTGGTGCGCCATCTGGGCGTGTGGATGGAGCAGGCGGATATGCGTCAGCAGTAATGGAGTGCCGTATACTGGACAACATGATGAAGCAAATCGCCTCTCTCAGAGCCCACCCTACTACCCTTACTGGCAGGGTTGTTCTTGCCAACTCTATGCTCCTATCCAAAGTCTGGTTCAGAGCCCACGCCATCCCCTTCTCCCCAAGCTTCTTCAAATCCCTGTATGCTTTTCTGCAAGGATGGCTTTAGTCAGGCCGCCCTCCACCAGTACGGCTAGAGGTCATGTTTGGCCCTCATCATCAAGGTGGCATGGGCCTGCTTGACTTCAAAGCCCATGCTGCCAAGATCCTGGGCACCTGGATCGTGGCCATCACCGCTCCTACACTCCCATCCCAACACTGGTCCCGCGCAGCCCACTCAAACTTCTCCTGAGCCTTGGGCCTCAACAATCCATCAAACCCCCACTCCCTGATGAAATACCTCGCATCACACACATCGGCCACAGGTCCTCACGGGACTAAAACCCACTACAAACGAATCCTACTCTCCATGCGAAGCGCAGAGTGGAGAATTCATATTAGTGGACATACAACCTGAAGAGGCCGCCCCTCTCCTCAGTTCACACAAGAGGTACAGGGGCTACCCATCCATGATGGCGTGATCCCCATTTGACCCCATGTCCTATCCAGGGTGGACTACCTGGACATGATGGGCATCCCTTATTCCACTGAGACCCAAAAGACTATCTGGAAATATGCACACCATCCTCTGTTGCAGCCTCAAGTCTGCTCCCATGTGTTACGCTGCCTGAGGCGGGTGTATCGTACAGCTGAGCGCTCTAACGCTTTACACTCATCCTGTGTCGTGTGTGGCCAGTATGGAACGATGTTCCACCGCCTGGAGAAGTGCCCCACCTCTAAAGTAATATGGCGCGAAGTTCAACGTCTGCTGGGCCAGGATCAAACGCATCCCTTCAGTCTGTCAAGAGATATGTTTGCTTTATCAATGGCCTCCCCCTTCCACCCTCCCTCCATGCTCTGGTGGTTGCAATCGCCATGTGGACTATCCACACGATTGTCTTGGATGCCATCGCTGGCTCCATCCCCACCCTCCCAGAAGCTGTCCACAGATTCCGGTCTCATTTGGTGGACCACTTTCAAGTGTGGATGTTTGGATACCTCCCACCGCGTCGCTGACAGCTGGTCTCCTCCTGGTTCTCAGTCTGGTTCATCAAATCAGACCCCTTCCTCCACACGTGCTCAATAGTGGCTACGGCGCCTTCACACGTTCCCTCCCCCTCCCCATAAGTGGCGTTCCGCTGGCAACAAGAGATAGCATCGCTTCTCTGGGGTGCCTCCCCTGGTACTAAGTTTGTCTTTCCTGAGTCATATTTGGAAGTGTCCATCCCATGGTTGGCCTTCCCCGCAATAAATTTAAAAATAGTTGCCTGATTTGAACTGAGTAGTTGGCCTGAGCAGGTATAAGAAAATTGGCCTTAATTGAGGTTGAAATATTAGACTAAATCATAATAGAAGTAATCAGTCATAGTTGAGAATTAGGTTAATTGGCCCAAGTATTAGAAAGGGTAATTGGCTTGAGATGATGGTTGTCAAAGGGTTTATTTTTAGGTCAATTACCATATTCTGACATACTCCCAATTGACTTTAACATAAGCCCTAATATTCTTGATTAGCCTTCATTGATTGTTGTTATTCATTGTTTTTGTCTTAAATTGTTAATAGATATGGGGCTAGATGCGTAGCCTTAATGTCAGCCCCAATTGTTTAAATTTATTGCGGGGAAGGCCGACCATGGGACGGACACTTCTGAATATGACTCAGACGAGACAAAACTTAGTACCAGGGGAGGCACCCCAGAGAAGCGATGCTATCTCTTGTTGCCAGCGGGAACGCCACTTATGGGAAGGGGAGGGAACGTGTGTAGGGGGCGTAGCCACTATTGAGCACGTGTGGAGGAAGGGGTCTGATTTGATGAACCAGACTGGAAACCAGGAGGAGACCAGCTGTCAGCGACGTGGTGGGAGATATCCAAACATCCACGCTTGAAAGTGATCCACCAAATGAGACCGGAATCTGTGGACAGCTTCAGGGAGGGTGGGTATGGATCCGGCGATGGCATCCAAGACAATCGTGTGGATAGTCCACATGGCGATTGCAACCACCAGAGCACGAAGGGAGGGAGGGGGGGGAGGCCATTTTTGAAGCAAACATATCTCTTGACAGACTGAAGGATGTGTTTGATCCTGGCCTAGCAGACGTTGGACTTCGCGCCATATTACTTTAGAGGTGGGGCACTTCTCCAGGCGGTGAAACAGCATTCCATACTGGCCACACACGACACAGGATGAGTGTAAAGCATTAGAGCGCTCAGGTGTACGATACACCCGCCTCAGGCAGCGCCACACATGGGAGCGGACTTGAGGCTGCAACAGAGGATGGTGTGCGTATTTCCAGATAGTCTTTTGGGTCTCAGTGGAATAAGGGATGTCCATCATGTCCAGGTAGTCCACCCTGGATAGGACTTGGGGTCGAATGGGGATCACGCCATCATGGATGGGTAGCCCCTGTACCTCTAGTGTGAACTGAGGAGAGGGGCGGCCTCTTCAGGTTGTATGTCCACTGATATGAATTCTCCACTCTGCGCTTCGCATGGAGAGTAGGATTCGTTTGTAGTGGGTTTTGGTCCCGTGAGGACCTGTGGCCGATGTGTGTGATGCGAGGTATTTCATCAGGGAGTGGGGGTTTGATGGATTGTTGAGGCCCAAGGCTCGGGAGAAGTTGGAGCGGGCCGCGCGGGACCAGTGTTGGGATGGGAGTGTAGGAGCAGTGACGGCCGCAATCCAGGTGCCCAGGATCTTGGCGGCATGGGCTTTGAAGTCAAGTAGGCCCATGCCACCTTAATGATGAGGGCCAAACATGACCTCTAGCCGTACTGGTGGAGGGCGGCCTGACCAAAGCCAACCTTGTAGCAAAGCATACAGGGATTTGAAGAAGCTTGGGGAGAAGGGGATGGCGTGGGCTCCGAACCAGACTTTGGATAGGAGCATAGAGTTGGCAAGAACAACCCTGCCAGTGAGGGTATTAGGGTGGGCTCTGAGAGAGGCGATTCGCTTTGTCACGTTGTCCAGTATATGGCACTCCATTACTGCTGACGCGTATCCACCTGCCTCCAACCACACGCCCAGATGGCGTACCAGCCCTATGGTAGGTCGTGGCACAAAGGGGAGCACCAGTGGAACGGTGTGTTTTGAGTTAGTAAGGTGTGGATGTGGGTGAGCAGATGGGCCAGGTTGGGAACTACTTGCTGGGGCCCAGCAGTTCTGAAACTGACCAAGGAGGATGATTTCAGTTTTGGAGGCGTTCAGTGCCGCGTTGCTTACCTGGAAATATTCCTGGATGAGGGCTTCAAGCGCGCATGCATCTTTGTTATTAGACACCCCCACCACGCAATCATCTGCAAATGCCATCATCTTGACTGGGTTTGGCCTGGCACATGGACCCCAGTGAGTTGGGCATTCACATTTCGCAGTAGTGGGTCAAGGCTGAAGTTGAATAAGAGTGGGCTCAGGGGTCCCCTTGTCGCAGGCCCCTTTGAGGACGGACTACTTCCGTTAGGAAACCTGGGCTGCGCACTGCCATTGTTGCAGATTCCGTGAGCAGCATCACCCAGTTAATGAAGCGGGGAGGTAGGCGGAATTGTTGGAGGCAGGCCCTAAGGTATCCCCAGTTTACTCTATCATAGGCCTTTTGTTGGTCCAAGAATACAAGTGCCCCAGAGGCTGTGGACTGACACACATTAGCCACAGAGTGCACGTTATCCCAAATCGACCTTCTGGGGATGAAACCAAATTGTTCTGGAGAGATGGTGGCAGATGCTACAGTCCCTAAAACGGTTAGCCATGATTTTTGTTAAAATTTTGGTGTCTGTGTTTGTTAGAGAAATGGGGTGCCAGTTGGCTAAGTCTAGCCTATCCCCTTTCTTGAAGAGTGTGACTGTAAAGGCCTCATGTCCTCCTGGTAGGAGGCGCGTTTCCAACAGGCTTTGGTTGAGTGAGGCTAGCAGCAATGGGGATATATATTTAAAATATTTTTTGTAGAACTCATATGGAATGCCATCTGGGCCTGGGCATTTTCAGTTTGGTGCACCACAAATGGTAGTCCATAATTCGTTTGGAGTAATTAAATTCATTATTTCCGGGTATCAGAAAATGGTGCAGATATGAGCTCTGTCGAGAAATTCTGCCAATTTGGCCGGCTGAATTGGTTCGGCTTGGTATACCTCAGAGTAATATCTTTACATTTCGATTGCCACTTCAGCCGGTGTGTCCACAATAGAATTATTTGTTCTTTGCACCTGTGTGCAGGCCACACTCTGGCATGGTGCAAAATTTTTTTTGAAGAAGTATGTGGTGCACTTGTCACCTTTAGTGATGCGTGTGGCCCTGTATTGGACACAAACCCAATGTTTGTGTTGCCTTTCAAGTGCGTTGAGGTGGGCTGCTGCCTCCGCCCACTTCTGGCCCCATGCAGGGCTATATCCTGAGGCTGGAATGTTGGACTCCAAGTGGGCCAATTCCACCAGCACACGCGATATAACCGCTGATGTGGCTCGTGAGCGTCTGGATGAGAGATGGCGATAGTGGCGGATGGTGTCTTCTTTGAAAGTTGCCCATGTGGAAATGGGGTCCGCACAAAACGGTGCAACAAATGACTTTGCCAAAGTTGTCTCTTCCACCCATGTGGAAAATCCTGGTGATGCGAGCTCTGGGGAGCAGATTTTGCACCAATGTGGGGCCTTTGCAACTGTGATGGGTAAGTGGTATGTTATCGAGACCAGTCGGTGGTCAGAGAATTCCATTTTCGTTGTATTGAAGTGGGAGATATGGGGTTGGAATTTCGCTGGCGCTAGAATAAGGTTGATGCGGGTCATGGACCTTAATTGGCCATTGTGGACGTGGGGACGCGTCATGTTTTTGAGCAGTGGGGCATGTCATGGCAGCGCATCCATTAACCCAAGGGTGGCTTTTAGAATGCATAGTTCTACGTGACCCTGTGGGGCGTGGGGTGAGGGCGGCCACCAGTCCATTGGTGAGGTTAGCCAACAGTTCATGTCGCCAATTAGGAAAGAATCAGGGGGTAACAGGAGGGATTTGACCAACAAGAAAAATTCTCGATGCTCTTGTGCACCGTTTGGGGCGTAAATGTTGACAATTGTGTGTGCAACATCGGCCCATGAGAAGGTGACAACGAGCACTCGGTCATTTAGGAATGTTTCTGAAGATGTAAATTTGAAAAAATTGTTTTTCCAAATTAGCACCCCACAGTGCTTTGACCAAAAGGATAGGGATGGTAGGAGCATTGTTTTCCAAGCTTCCTCGGAACCTCGTGGACAGTGGGTTTCCTGGATGGCCAGGATATCCACAAGTAAATTGTTTTGTAAAAAACTCAGTTTCCTAGCCCGGGATGGGGAGGCCTTGAGTCCAGCGATATTCAGCATCCATAGAGTTAAGGTTTCCCCCATCACACCTTAGGTGTGAGGGGGTGGGCCCCCTGGCCCACCAGCCTCTTCCAGGTCCCCATGGGCTTTCACAGCAGCGCGGGTATTAGCAGCAACGCTATCGGGGTTTTTGTTAAAATTTTGCAGAAAGAGTCACATTGGCTTTGGCCTTCACTTTTTGTTTTCCTGACGTCGGACGAATTTTTTGCAGTGCGGATAAGTTTGGTGCACCGTCAAGTGGGGCAAAAAAATTTTTTTTGGTTGGGATAGGTCCCAAGTCAGTTTCGACTGGGGCTTGGGTGCAGCGATTGGGTGAGATCAAATTTCCCATTGGATCCTCAGATTGAGTGGCCCATTTGGCATGGGCCTCCCAATCTGATTGGGTGATGGATTCCCAAGTAGCTTCCACTGCGAAGGTCTCCATGTCCTCCTGACGTTGTGAGTGTGGGATAGTGGTGATGACCTTGGCTGCTTCCTTGGCCGCGGTCCTATGGGCCTGCTTGGCCTTCTTCCGCTCCTGCGGGGAGATGGGCTTTACTAATAGGTAGCAGCCTTGTGCTCCCCACGGGAAAGCCTCCTTGGTGCTTGCGGTTGGTTCATAGTGCGCCTCTCCGCTGGCCATGGCTGCCAAGGGGTGCTCTTGGAATGTAATGCCCTCTTTGATGGGGCATGCGTGTGCCTTATGGCCAAATGCGTCACAGTGGGTGCAAATGGGGGGCGCGCTGTCCACGGTTACCCAGAATGGGTGGGTGGTGTGCCCTGCAATGTCAATAAAGGTGGAGTGCGGGATCTGAGTTAAGTCCTTCACGATCTCCTCAGTTGGGGTCAGAACTGCGATGGCTTTGCCAGTGCACAGGTGTGGCATCAGCGTAAAATGTTGCATTTTGAAAGATTGTATTTTGCCATATATGGTGAGACCATCTTTCAGGTGTTGCTCCAAAATGTCACGTTTTACCGTAGTAGGCAAAAAGTCAAATGTGAGGAAAATTTGGTTTGATTTTGTCCATCTGGTGCATTTAGTTTCGATGACCTGTTGCCCTTTGGGGAGGTTGACCACTACGCGCACCGCTGCAGCCTTGTCTGCTGCTATTTTGCTTTTGAAACCTAGGTCCAGCCAACCGCGTGACATGGAGTGAGGTGCAACATACACCGTGGTCGGGAAAATTTTGTGTACATCTTCACAAAATTTTTCCCATAGGGCCCTTTTTTGGATGTCCAGATACACATGGACTCCCAATTTTACTGACAAAAGTGGCTGGGAATGTGGCGTGTTGATGTACTGGTTGCATCGTGCTTGCCATGCGAGTATCTCCGGGGAAATTGTGACCGCCAAGTTTTTTAGAATTTTTTCTATTGCCAGATTCTCTGGGGCATTTTCGAACATTAGAGGCCGCGGGCCTTCCGCCTGCTCCTCTTGCCTTGCTTGCCCAACTGCTCCCAGACATGGGCGCAGACTAATCCCCTCTATGAGATTATCAAACTAGATTTAGTCTTGAATTGAATGGGTTGCAAAAGTGTTTGCAATGAGAAAGAAAAGTCTTAATAATGTCAACCCCAATTGTGATGGATTTAAAATCAGGTTTCTCCCCTCCTCAATTGTGAGCAATAAGTTTAATTAATCAGGTTACAATTTTCTTTTTTATTTAATTTATTTATTTATTTATTTTTATTTTATTTTAATTTTATTATCTTTTTATTATTTTTTCCCATTTTTGCAATGCTATTACTATACATAATTCTCTTAATTGGCTAGCTTTATTAATTTTCATAGAAGTTTTGCATGGACCCTGTTGTATATATGGCTAGTCCTAACATCCTTGATTGTGTATATGATTTGAGATGTCTTATTAGTTATTTTGAATAGCTCATCTAGATGATATTTACTTCTGCAATAGGCCTAATACACGGATGTTTCAAAAAACTTCATTACTTACTTCAAAATCAATCAACGTGTAGCAATTTTTTAAAAATCATGTTGGGCCTTTTTCACTGAAAAACTGTTGTTGAAAACTTAAGCTTGCAACTTGATTAGGTTATCCGCAAGCTTCTCAATGTATTAAGGAAAGTTGTTCTCAATGGGATTTTCTAGGACTGAATATAGTAGTAATGGTAGGGCCAGATGTCTTCCAGAAAATAACTGAAAAGATGACATCCTGGTAGATGAATGATAGGAGATATTGTAGGCAAATACTGCAAAATTAAGTAAGTATTTCATTCAAATGGGTTGCCAAAGTTAATTTCCGTTGATATTCACTAAGGTCCCATTTTCTCGCTCATCCATATCATTAGTTTTGGGATGGTAGGGAGCAGAAAGCATGCCTCATACATCCATTAATTGGTTGATCTTGAAGAGTAAATTGGCGGTGAAACTTGTTCCATTATTGATAAGAATAATTTGCGGACATTCATGCTTATGAGGATGTTTTTAAGCAAACTTGGCTGTAGTTGCTGCTCCCGCTTCCCAAATAGCTTTGCTTTGACCCATTTAATCAAGTGGTCAATAGCAATGATAATATACTTGGCCTTTAAATTGCTTGTTGGAAGAGGGCTGAAACGTCAATATATATGGTGTGCCAGGCAAACTTGAGCTGAACAAAATAATAATATGTGATTTTTGGAGCAGTTTGAGCCTTGACACTCTGCACAAAATTCTAGTGTTTCTTGGAGGTCAAAATGCATTGAACCCCAATATAAAATTCTTCAGATAATCCTTCAACTCCTTGTATCCACATGCCCTATGGCCTTATGGGAAGCCAAGATGATGTATGTTTGAGCTTATGGTCTTGAAAAAATATACTTTTTGCCATGATGATCTTGAAAAGTGTCCCATTATTGAAGTTGCTTATTGTGAATACATAATAATTTTTAATGGATTTGGGATCATATTGGTATCTTCACTGATCATCATCTTTGACAATTCCTTGGTTGCCAGACTAAGCGTTGTGATAGTTTTTAGTTGGGTAAGGAAGTCCGTGTTTTGATGCTTTACCCCAGTGAGATGCTAAATTGTGTAGTCATAGGCCTTAAGCTCCAACGCCCAGAGGGTTAATTGGCCCTCAGGCTCTTCTAAGTTATTCAGCCATCTTAAGGATGTATGATTGGTAGCAACTTTAAAGTGTTTACTGTGCGGATAGACCTGAAATTGTTTGCAAGTATATATGACGGCTAGACATTCTCATTCTGTCACCATAAATTCCTCTCATAGTTGTTTAAGGTACAACTAGCAAAGGCAATTGGATGTTCTTCGCCATCTTCCCCGTTCTGAGATAATATGGCTCAACTGCCATTAGGGATGCTTTGGTCTGGATGATAAATTCACAATCAAAGTATGGATATCAAAGGACAGGCGCAACCAATAATGCCAACAGAGTTGATTAAGAGCTTTTTGGCAAGCCGGAGTCCACTCAAATGAGACCTTATTATTGAGTAGATAGAATAGCGGCTCTTCAAGTTGTGTGAAGTCAGCAATAAGTTGGTGATAGTACCCAAAATTCCTAGGAATACTTATTCTTGTTCTCGAATTTAGGCCATTTCAAAATGGAGATGGCTTCTAACTTAAAGGTTGGGGCTGAAGACTTACTTTGTCAATTACAAAACTAGGATATTTCAGCTGATCCTTGAAGAACTAGAACTTTTTGGCATATTTCTTAAGTTTAGGGCTGCTAGTCTTCTGACAAACATCCTCCAAGTGTTGCAGGTGGTGGTCAAAAGTGGGGCTGAAAATGTTGATATTACCAAGGTAAACCAGTACAAAAGACAACTTCAAATCTCCCAGGACTATGTCCATGTCTAATTGAGAGGTAGACGGGGCATTGCAGAGCCCTTAAGGCATTCTTGTAATATGGGATAGGCCCTCTTGGGTTAAGATTGCACATTTCTCGCGCTCCTCTTTGGGAATATCTATTTGCCAATACTAGCTGATAAGGTCCATCACTGAGAAGAACTTCGCTCCCCCTATCCTGTACAAGGCATCATAATTTTGTGGCAGAGGGTACAAGTCCTTCTTTGTGATATTGTTTAGCTTCCAGTAATCAATGACTACTCAATTGCTTCCATCCTTTTCCTTCACTTGTTAAAATTGGTGCAGCCTAGGGACTTTTTAGGCACTAACACACCATGATTGAGAGTTCCTTAACCTCCTTGAATACAGCTTCTTCTGATGACTTTGAGCATCTTTTTGAGCATAATTGAATTGTTTTATGATCTCTGGTGTCAATATTGTGGATAACACCCTTAGTACGTCCCAAGTTGAAATAATCCGTGCAAATATTTCCCAATATTTAGAAAATAACTCCTAAGCTTGGTCTATTTCAGAGTTGGTCAGATTGCTTAAATCAGCCATATGGACAACATTGTTGATTATGATTAGGTCCTTGTCAGGAAGCCCTAATTTAATAAAAGTTCTAAACATGAGAAATAGGTTTTTTTGTGGTAGGGAACAAATTCAGAAAAGTGATTGTCTGATGTTGCTTAATGGTAATGGGCCTATTTTGTAGGTTTGTACACAAGACATGAATTTTTTCGTGGCCAGGGATAATGATATCAGGTGCAATGTTTGGCTCAAACCACAATATGATCATGGTTGATATACTTTAATCATAAAGTCTTCCAAGATGTTAATTGTTAGTTCATTTGGGACAATTACTTGATCTCCAGATTGTATAATAACTTGCTGATTTGATCAAAGAGGGATGCCCTTTGACTCATTAATCTGGGTGGGTAGTGTTTTTATCTTCATTCATGCTTTAATGTACTTGATTAGGACTACTACATCTTTGAAAGCCATATTTATGAATAGGCTGGGATTCTTTTTTCAACTGCTCCATCCTTAGTATAGTAACTTTTCTTTTTTCGTTGCAAACACTTTTGCAACCTATTCAATTCAAGTCTGAATCTAGTTTGATAATCTCACAGAGGAGATTAGTCTGCGCCCATGTCAGGGAGCAGTTGGGCAATTAAGGTAAGAGGAGCAGGTGGAAGGCCCGCAGCCTCAAATGTTCAAAAACGCCCCGGAGAAACTGGCGAAATAGACAAAAATTTTAAAAAACTGGCGGTTACTATTTCCCCAGAAATCCTCACATGGCAAGCACGATGCAACCAGTACGTCAACACGCCACACTCCCAGCCACTTTTGTCAGTGGAATACGGAGTATGCGTGTTTCTGGACATCCAACAAACAGCCTTATGGGAAAATTTTTGTGAAGATGTGCACACCTTTTTCCCGACCATGCGTATGTTGCACCTCATTCCATGTCATGCGGTTGGCTGGACCTAGGTTTTGAAGACAAAGAGGCAGCAGACAAGGCTGCTGCGGTGCACATAGTGGTTGACCTCCCAAAGGGCAACGGATCATTAAAACCAAATGCACCAGATGGATGAAATCAAACCAAATTTTCCTCACGTTTGACTTTTTGCCTACTACAGTAAAACGTGACATTTTGGAGCAACACCTGGAAGATGGTCTCACCATATGCGGCAAAATACAATCTTTTGAAATGCAACGCTTCACGCTGATGCCACACCTGTGCACCGGCAAAGCCATCGCAGTTCTGACCCCAACTGAGGAGATCGCGAAGGACCTAACCCAGATCCCGCACTCCACTTTTATTGATATTGCAGGGCATACCACCCACCCATTCTGGGTGACCGTGGACAGCGCGCCCCCATCTGCACCCACTGTGATGCTTTCAGCCATAAGGCGCACGCATGCCCACCAAGGAGGGCGTCACATTCCAAGAGCACCCCTCAGTGGCCATGGCCAGCGGAGAGGCGCACTATGAACCAACTGCAAGCACCAAAGAGGCTTTCCCATGGGGAGCACAAGGATGCTACCTACTGGTAAAGCCTATCTCCCCGCAAGAGCAGAAGAAGGCCAAGCAGGCCCACAGGGCCGCGGCCAAGGAAGCAGCCAAAGCCACCACTGCTATCCCACACTCCCAATGCCAGGAGGACATTAAAACCTTTGCAGCGGAAGCAGCTTGCGAATCCATCAACCAATCATATTGGGAAGCCCATGCCAATTGGGCCACTCAATCTGAGGATCTGATGGGGGACTCGATCTCACCCAATTGTTGCACCCAAGCTTTGGTTGAAACTGACTTGGGGCCCATCCCAACTGAAATTTTTTTTTGACCTGCTCAACGGTGCACTGAACACATCTGCACCGCAAAGAATTTGTCTGATGTCGGGGAAACAAAAAGTGAAGGCTAAAGCCAATGCAACTCTTTCTGCAAAATCAACAAAAATCCTGATAGCATTGCTGCTAACAACTGCGCTGCTGTGAAGGCCCGTGGGTATCTAGAGGAGGCTAGTGGGCCCGGGTGCCCACCCCCTTGCACCTAAGGTGTGAGGGGGAAACCTTCACTTTAGGGATGTTGATTATTGCCGGACTCAAGGCCTCCCCATCCTGGGCTAGGAAACTGAGTTTTTTACAACAAAATTTACCCATGGATATTCTGGCTATCCAGGAGTCCTAATGTCCACGAGGTTCCAAGGAAGCTTAGAAAACAATGCTCCTCCCATTCCTATCCTTTTGGTCAGAGCACTTTGGAGTGCTAATTTAGAAAAATAATTTTTTCAAATTTTTATCATCAGAAACCTTCCTCAATGGCTGAGTCCTCATTGTCACCTTCTCGTGGGCCAACGTGATACATGAAATCATCAACATCTATGCCACAAATGGTGCACAAGAGCATCAGGAATTTTTCTCATCGGTCAAATCTCTCTCACTACCCCCAGACCCTTTCATAGTTTGCGACATGAACTGCTGGCTAAACACTTCAACAGACTGGTGGCCTTCCTCCTCCCACGCCCCCAGGGCCACATTGAACTTCATGTTCTAAAGGCCACCCTTGGGTTAATGGATGCGCTACCACAGCAAGCCCTGCTGCTCGAGAACATGATACGCCCCCATGTCCACAATGGCCAATTAAGGTCCATGTCCCGCATCAACCTTATCCTTACGCCGGCGAAATTCCAACCCCGCATATCCCACTTTAAAACAACAAAAATGGAATTCTCTGACCATTGACTGGTCTCAATAACCTACCACCTACCTGTCACAGCTGCTAAGGCCCCACATTGGTGCAAAATCCGCCCCTCCAAGCTCGCGTCGCCAGGTTTTTCCACATGGGTGGAATCAGCAACTTTAGCAAAAAATTTTGTTGCACCGTTTTGCGCGAACCCCATTTCCACATGGGCAACTTTCAAAAAAGATACCATCCGCCACTCTCACCACTTCTCCTCCAGATGCTCACAAGCCACATCGGCTGTCATTTCGCGCGCTCTGGCAGAGTTGGCACACCTGGAGTCCAATATCCCAGCTACAGGATATGGCTCTGCATGGGGCTGGAAGTGGGCGGAGGCAGCCGCCCACCTCAATGCACTCAAAAGGCAACACAAACATTGGGTTTGTGTTCAGTACAGGAACAAACGCATCACAAAAGGTGACAAGTGCACCGCACATTTTTTAAAAAAATTTCGCACCACGCCAGATCATGGCCTTCACACAGGTGCAAAGATTGGATGATTCCATTGCGGATACTCCAGCTGAAGTGGCAATCAAAACACAAAAGTATTACTCCAAGTTGTACCGATCCAATCCAATTCAGCTGGCCAAAGTGGCAGAATTTCTTGACTGAGCCCACATCCACACCATTTTCTGATACCCATAGGAAATGAATTTGATTACTCTGAACAAATTATGGACAGCCATTCATGGTGCACCAAACCGAAAATGCCCAGGCCCAGATGGCATTCCATATGAATTCTACAAAAAGTACTTCAAATATATATCCTCACTACTGCTGGCCTCACTTAACCAGAGCCTTTTGGAAATGCCCCTTCTGCCAGGAGGACAAGAGGCCTTCAACATCACACTCTTTAAGAAAGGAGACAAGCTAGACTTAGACAATCCCTACTATCTTCCTCTAGAGCAAAAAAATCAGCCAGGCAACCACTAAAATCACAAATGTAATAAAACTTGACTTTGTGAATGCATTTAACCAGATCCAGGTGACAGAAGTACAGGATTGGCTTAAAGAAATTTGGACCAGAGTGGCTTATTCCAGTTCCACGTGATGACCTTCAGCCTGAAAAACGTCCTAATTACATTTCAGCGGATGATTGGCAATGTGCTCGGTGACCTTGGGTTCACTTGCGTGGTGTATAAATTTATGATATCCTGGTTCACTACCCTACTCTCAAGCAGCATGAGAAGGACTTGGAGGCGGTGTGGCTATATTGAACAAAACAGAACTTTACGTAAAGCTGTTCAAGTGTGAATTATTATGTAAAGAGGTTACCTTTTAGGGTAATTTATTCTTGAAAGACGTTTATCTATTCCCCCCAGCAAGCCTGAGCAATACTTGAGTGGCAAACTCCTATGGCCCAGAAACAGTTGAAGTGTTTCTTGGTCACCATCATTTTTTGAAATTTTTACTGCCCTCTTTCAGCTAACCGCGCCGCTGCACCCATGACTGTGAAAAATGTGCCACTCCGCTGGATGGAGGAGTACCAGCAGGCATTTGACGCCATCAAGAAGGTGTTTTTGGCGCCTCCCATTCTCAAACACATGGACCCCATCAAGATGGTTGACATAGCATGTGACACCTTATCTGCCAATTTGGGGCGGTATTGTTGAAGGTTCATGCTGGTTTGAGACACCCAGATGCCTATTCTTCCAACAAGTTCGCTTTGTCCAAACAATACTGGGACATCTATGACAAGGAGCTGACCGACATGGCGTGGTCTCTTACACTGGAGGTAATTTCTACAGGGTGCACAGCATGAAGTGATTATGCAGACGGATCATCAGGATCTTATATATTTCAAGAAACTACAGAAGATGGTGCATCGTCAGGCTTAGACGTATCACAACATCAGTATTTTTAATTCTAGATATGAGTTTATGAAAGGGGCGTTGAATGTTCTTCATGACTTTTTTCGAGTCATAACCCTGATTTGAGTCCAGTGGAGGAAGATAATATAGGAGTTATTTACAGTAACTGTGATGACCCAGAGCTTAGCTATTGATCCTCCCACAATTTTGGTGCAAATTGAGCTTTGGATGTGCCTCTGGTCTCTAGGGTATTAGTTAACCAAACATCTTTATCAGAGGTTTTAGAGTTGATGGAACAGCTGGCACTCCCAACACATAAGCGGTCCCAGTATTCCTAAAATGAAGTAAATTAATTTCAGTCAAGGATTTAGTAGCTGTTCCATCTTAGACAAAGTTATTTGTGCACATCACAACCCCTGTGGTGAGAAATATGGGAATAAGAAATGCCTGGATCTAGTTAAGTGGATGTATAACTAGATGGCATTTCCACGGATATTGCAGCATAAATCATGAACTGTGTAACATTGCGCGTGCTAAGTCAGATAGTTAAGACAAGAATGGTCTCATCCACCCCCTGCAGCAGGAGGAAGGCCTGTGGACTTTAGTGTCCATAAAATTAGTTTTTGAGCTTCCCAGATCCAATGTGTTTACCACTATTATGGCTGTCATGAACAGCATTACTAAATTTTCACTATTAATCCCTTGTTCCTCTGCCATCACCTTTAAAGAGACAGCCTGGATCTTTGTGCAGCATGTGTTTTCAATGTTTGGGTATACACAGAAGATCATAAATAGCTGTGGGCCGCATTTTATAGAGTGATCTTGGGTTGAACTCCTGACAATATTTAAGATCACGTTGTGTCTCTCAACTGCATACCATCCTCAGTTAGATGGAAAATAAAGAGGGTTAACCAGATTCTCAAGCAGTACCTTTAAAATTTCCGCCGCAGCTGCACAGGACACCTGGGCAGATGACCTTCCATTGGCTCAATTCTTTATAATAACATACTCATGCGTCCACTGTTTTATCACATATGAGGCCACTCAGGGGTACAACCCATCATTTTCCGTGGAGCTGTGTCTTCATCCAGAGGTTCCAACAGCAGCAGATCATGCGCAGCACATCTGGATCATTCAGTCCTTGATTTGGGAGCATTTGGCCAAGACCATCATTAATTACGAGTGGTTCATGGGCCAAAAACGTTTATCAGCCCATGAAAGCACAGTTGGGTCCTCAGTCATGTTGGCCCATGGCACCTGCGGATGCAGGTGCCCGCCTATAAATTTGCAAGCAAGCGTTCTGGCTCCAAGTGGTAAGGCGGATTTGGGCAGTTGGGCGTTTCAGTTGATGCTCCTGGCTCACTGGAAGAAAAACCTGTTTTCCATAAGTTGCAATTGTTTCATCAAAGGGGACAATCCAGTGGAACCAGAGCCTATTGTGGTTGAAGCTTGGAGAGGATGAGGTAAATGCAGTTAGATTTTGCTGGTTGACATGAATAGTAAACCGAGTCAACCTAATGCTGATAAATTACCCCATTGATGGATCTCTTGATCCTTCCTGATTTGTCGCATAATATTATGTATTTTTCACCTCAAACCTGCCTTAATCAGATCGCCGTTCTTCTTAATTATTTATTATAATAATAGCTATGAGCTAATATTTTATGCCCGTTTATGGGGCCACTTGGGTGTAAAGAGCTCTCACGGCATTAACTAATCTGTACCTCCTTAAATTAGGTCACCAATATTAATACACTAAGGAGGAACTTTGAGGACAATTAATGAAATTGATCATTAAGAACATAATATTGGATAGCCCAAGTAAGGCGTACCTGATGTAATGAGAGGCCAGCCAACTTCCCAATTTGGAGTGTCATATTTTACATCTGCTTATCTCTTTATCCACATCTTTTGTTATATGTTGAGATATGACAAACTAATTAGTCAGGTTCTGGGTCATTTTTTTTATTAAAAGTCATTATCACACCCAAAATCCTCCCAAACTTGAGAGTAAAAGTGCCCTCAATTGGGCTGATACCTTTGTTAGTTTAGTCAAATCATGGGCCAAATTAAATTGTTTTTTATTCATATTTTATGCCATAATCAGCAGAGAAGTGGCATATCATGAATGAACTCATATAATAGATAGTTCAGCCAAAAGATGATTGAGAGGCTTATAATATTGGCATAGGGCTGATTGGTAAAACATCATTTAACCATTAGTCATTAATAACTACTGGGGTATAGTTTATTAATTATTTTTTGTCATCAATTTTCTGTCTGTCGTTCTCACCTGCTATCAATTATCTATATTAAATAAGTAGTGTGTGTACATAATTAATGAAGTGAAGTACCCAGCTATATACATGATGGAGAAGTAGTCTTAATTACTTAGGAGCGTTTACTATTTTTATACAAAGGCAGAAGGTCTCATAGAACCTTTCTTTTGATTAAATAATTGAATCAAAGCCGACTTTTTGAGTTATTAAATTTACAAAAAAACAGCCGCTCAAATCAAGACCAAAAAACAAAGTCGCTACAAATGATGCCTGCTGCCCCAGTGTGGGGTGGTGTGCGCCGCCTTCTGGCATTCTTCAGCCGCCACTAAAGTGCACCCAGCTGGATCTGCTAGCCCTCTCAATGCCATCAGGCATTATGTTCCAACTAGGGACTTAGCCTACCATCTCACAACCTCACAGGATGTGATCCATAGCCCTTTGGTACTTTCTTAAAACACCTGCGTTTTAGTCTCCAAGTCAAGTATGGGAATATTTTCCCATACATGAGTGCAGCCATCCTCAAGATGGCCACAGCAGTTTTTAAACCTGCCAGATTTATCTATTTACGCCCTTTTGAGGGCTATATCAACCTGGGATTAGGGTATGAGGCCAAGGCATCAGCAGCAGCAAAATGCAGATCATTTTCAAAAATATCCCTATCCCTACCATTTGCACATGGCTCCCAGCTGATGACACTCTTGTAGTTTAATTTGCCAGATTGTGCTCCCATTTTTCCCCGGAATTCTTCCACCATGAAATCACAAAAGATTTTCCCTTTACAGTGCCAACCTTTGCTTCAAAATTGAGGTTCCCAATGTGGAAGATTGTTTATCAGGGCTGCAGGCCTTTACAATGATCTGACCATTCCATTGTAACACCAACCTTGCAATCCCCCACATGGTGATCAGATCCACTATTGATCACCTATTCTAGGCATGCATTGAGAATGGCCGCGCCATTTGCCCTTTGTGATTTAAGCTTAATCACTCAAAGCACAAGTGCCCTATGGCTTCCGCCTTCACCACTTCCACCACTCCTTCCTCTAGCGTTGAGTTGTCAGCTGGTTTGGCCCAATTTTTTGAATAGGGCTCAATCCTGCTGCCCTCAACCTTGGCGAATTCTGGCACCACTTCCAAGGTGGCAGCCAATCAAAATTAAAACTTTAAACAAAATGACTAGATTATGGAATCCTGAGTCGATGGCTCAACCAGTATCAGCTGAGAAGCCATGGTCAACAGTGCACAGAAAATCAGTTGCTGCCACCCCTCCAATTTTGGTTGATGGTCTGGCATTAGCTGATTTAAATCCATTTGAAGTGCTCGATTGGATTGATAATACAGATTGGGCTTATAAGTTAAGCCTGATTTTGCCTTGGTGGAATTTTTTGTCAAACCTCCCAAATTGCATTCATGCCATTTTGGCCTAAAAATGGTTATCTGGTATATAAAAATATAAATAAAATGGCAGTAAAAGCGGCTGCTGCCCCTGCCAACACTCTCCTCCATCAACATTACATGGGGCGATGTAGCCTCTTGTTGAGGGTATTCCTATACCTAATTTCCCTCACGAATTTGAAGAAGATGCAAAATATGAAATTGAAGAGCTCACTTTTGGTGCAAGTTACACATACATTGATGCAGCAAAAACATAACTTTTTGACCCCAATTATCCTCAAACCCACCAGCACATCAAGTCCTTCACTTATGCCTACTTTAATCACTTTCGCTGAGCATCAACTTGCTCAATATGTTGAGGCAATGGATACTTCCAGCCTTATTAACAAAGATAAACCATATCTCTACATCCTTAAGCTGCATGCAGCTGATGCCCCAACCCCTATGCTGTCCGCCATAATCCTCTAGCTAAAGCGTACCCCAGACCAAATTTCCCAAAGCTTCCTCACCTTCTGATATGGCTTCTTAGGCTTTTAGCTGAGATACCATATTAGGATTTTTTTATTTCTAATAATATCTTTGTTTGGCCAATTTTCATGTAAAGATGCGTGGCGGCTCCCCCTTTTTGAGTTGGGCACCACTTGTGCTAAAAAAGAAAGAAGGTATCATATTTTAGATACCCATCAGACTTAAGATCGGAGAGCATACTAGAGTTTTTTTATACTGAGGATTATCAGATATCTACTTCCTGATTTTAAGCAGGAGTCACAATTATAAAAAAAGTTATTATATTAATTATCTCTTGTTAAGTCATTTCTCTTGAACCATCAGATAAGACTTAATTGATGCAATCTTGGATTCCTGGAAATCACGCCATTCAGACTAGTACGTGGCATGGAAGTGGTTCTCAGCATATGAGAACAATTGGGTCAGCACCCAGGACTGTGCCAATTGTGGTGAGATGGTGGAGGCTTATAATGCTTTGCACCCTGATGCTCACCGTCCCCCCTGAAGGTCGCCATGCTCTTGGCTATTAAGCTGCCAAAGCCCAAAAAACATCTCGCTCATCTAAGTTCTCAGTGGAGATGCTCCCTGTTCAAAGAAGGAAGGATAATATAAATCTAAAGGAGCACCCCCTGTGCCTCAATCAAGAAGAATTCTTAATCTTCATTAAAACGTGTCCAAGAAGGCGGCCACCCCCTTTGTAACTTAGGGTGATTTGGTCCATGTGGTGGACAAGAGGTGGTTGACGGTGTAACCCCAATTTTGCCACCTTTCCCCCTTATCTTACCACACAAGAGATGTTCCAGTGAATCAGGGTGTGTGCATGGAGGTGACTGTGAGAGGACTCCTCCAGAAGGAAAATGGCGAGCACCTATCCCCAGTGACAATTTAAGGCTCCACCAAAGAGGAGAAAATTTGGATATATCAAACAGTCCAACTCCAGTGGGGTTGAGGGTGAGAAATCCCTTCAATATTTAATGAGATCAGACCTACGTGGCCAGGCCTTGAGCTCAACCAGTCGCCTGCTGAATGAAGCATCACCAACCTGTCAAACAGAATTGCAGTGGAGGAAAAATTTAGTGGAAAATTTATACAAGAATCATCTGGCCAGAAGAATGTCAATTCAGCGTCAGTTAGGTTTGAAGTCTCATTCTGCCATAATTGGTTGTGATCACAATACCCTTGTTCATGCAAACCCATTCATTCTCCAAGCTTCCTAGTACTTATGACAACCGTTCTCACTGGAACGGTTTTTGATTCTATATTTTTTTGATATAAAACAAAATCCATTTTACAACCCAATTTTTCCAGTTCTAAAACTTTTACCCATTTTCTGTCGTAGCTGCTACCAAGTAACATTCTTCCAGGCTATGCAATGACTGACCCCTAGTGGCTATTACCAATAGTTGCTGCCTACCCTCCTTGACTAGGGTTACCAAGGTAGTGGTTTAATGGGGTTGTCCCCGCTTGTGGATGCCCTCTGGCTTCAAGATGTACTATTATTTTGGGGATCATTTCTCCATGCTGTGTGAGGTTCCATGACCTCAACACTTGCTCAAAAACCAGTAGCGCCTCAGCGCATCCTGAGCCCTCTGTGGGTCCCAAAGTGTTTACCGTGGTGGAATCTGCTGCCTCCACGGAAGCCACAGTTTGGTACAAATAGGAATGATGGTGACAGGAGTTGATAGTCACCACCCCCTAAAAAACTTTGCTACTCACCCAATACCAGATTGTTTATATGGCAATAACCCTGGCATTCTGGGTTGCTTTCTGGGTGCTCACAAACCTCAACTTGCAGGCAAGTCTCAATTTCATATGCCACATCAATGACACAACCCTTGCAACTTGACCATACTGCCTTCCCTTTCAGGAAGAAAAGGTCCTGCAACCCCCTTTCCAGCTTCTCTAGTCTAACGCTGATCTAGTTCACACTATAGATGAACAATGGGTTACTGAATCCTAATAAAAGATTAATTTCCCTTCCCTGGCTCCCACTACAGCCAATGTAATTTTGCCTGAGTATGCTCTTTCTCTACACAAAGAACTCAAACAGCTGAATCTTCTACCCTCTCCTACTGGAAAACCCACCTTTCCCAAGTGCGTGGAAGACACCAAAATAATACTTGAGAGTAATTTCTTGCCCTCTGGAAGGAACCCCACCAGTACACCAACACTTCAAGATTTAGGCATTCAAGATTTAGTCACGAATAAGGAACATGTACTCTCTTTAATAGTCAAAGACACCCTTAAGAATTTTACCAATTGGTTGGGATGACATCATGTGAAATAATTTGGTACTCGACATAATAAAGAAATTTTCGATATGAAGATAATGCCAATGATGCCAATGACAATTATGAAAATTAACTCCTACTATACTTTCAGGTATCCAAAATAATATAAAAACAACCAAAGATGAAGAAATGAAAAGACAAATTACCTTGACAGAAGTAAATGAACCTCTCATCCAAATATTTACTGAAAAGGCAATAACCCAATAGAAATAATTAGAAACCCTAAAGTGAGGCACAATGAACTAGAACCATCAATGAATTACAAAAAAATCAGCATGTTACCAAGTCAACTGATAGAGCAATAACCAGAAGTTGTATTTTCACCCCAGACCCAGAAGAAAGTATTGAGAAAGGGGCCACAAAGCATACTGGCGTAGGGATGTCACTATGAGATGGAGCTTACAGATCAACACGGTGAACAAGTTGAATGCTGCCACCAAGGCAGAGATCAAGATGAGACTTGATAGGGGCTGTGAAGCCCCTACAATATTGCCAAACCCCACTCCCAATCCTTTCTATTGTACATTTTATATATCTAGAATTTATATGAGAAGTATAGAGGCACTTCAGTTTTATTTAAAAAAATCATTACTAAAGAATATTACATTTATCCTTGTTTTTCACTTATATTTATTATAAATTGATAAATTTCCAGTATCCAGGCTGGGATTAGAATAGAGTAGAAGATACGTTTACCAGTCTTGTGCCTGATCAGTAAGACAAAAATTTAAAAGAACACTTTACGTTACTGATAACTATAAGGAAGAGGTGGTTGAGGTTTCTTTTGAATATTGTGTTAGGCCAATGTTCTAAGCATGTATAAGTGTGTCAATAAGAATACTGCCAGCATGGTTATTAATAGTTCAAATAAGCCAGCGATGATGCATTGGTTAACATCAGAAAAAGATTTACACAGTGAGAATGATCAGGTGCCTTCAGAGGTCGCCTAGTGTCTAATCTTTATGTCACAAATCCCTCCACAAAAAAGTCACTGACAGAGTTTAATAAGAAAAGGCTGAAGCTGACTATGTTGTTCACTACAGGGGCGACACCAATGGATTAGAGTGAAGGAAATGAGATTCCTCAAAGATAAGTTGATGATATGGAGGCGTATCACGGTGAAGATTCCTCTGAACTCCTGGTAAGGGAGAAGCAACCATTTTATTTAAGACTCTGAACAAGAGAACTAGAAGTAGCAGAATTATAAAACAGCTTGAGAGTGTCAAGGATACTGATAGAAGAGCCAGATTGCTTCTATACCAATTGTGAGTAGACCTTCCACTATAACTAAGATTGAATCCACCATCAAAGTGATTTAAGAAAGAAGTTATTCCTTTGAAATAGGAACAAAATAAAGTTTCCACCCTGAACAAACATGGAGAACGTTTAAAACAGCATGGGTACATGATGCACAACATGGACAAAAATTTGAACAAGTTGAAGGCTCAACTGCTTATTGTACCAGATCCTACTCATCTTGCCTAACTACATTTTTAGACAAAAAACTTGGCTATTCAATTTTTAATACCATGCCAAATAACATGATATGTATGATCTTATTGAAGAGAACCAAACTTTAATCCCTACTTCAAAATATAATATACACTGGCGATGGATACATTGAAGTTTTTCTACAAAAGTACAAAAACAGTGTAGATGACACAAGTGACCCAAGAAGGATTTTCACGTACAAGGATGCTTAAGTCGCAAGGTTCAAGAGAAACTCAGTACAATTATATGACCTGGCTTAACTTATACTGAAGTGAAAAGTATTCTCCTGTTTGAGTTAGAAAGCAATATAGACATTTAGAACATGATAAAGTCTTCCTGCTCATAGATGGGAAAGAATGTGTCTATTACTAACTATGCTGTTAGTTACTATATGAAGACGCAATAACTATAAATAACAATAACTTTAATTCTACAGACTGCAAATATGGTGGTACTGTGTTCCCTGGAGCTGCATCCAGCTTTAAAAATGCAGATGGCTTTAGACATTAAAGCTGTAAGGAGAGTGTCTATAACTCTTCTGTTCCCAGCGTGGTAGTGCTTGGTGCACAGGGCCAACACCGGGAACTAGCCGTTAGTACAAAAGATACTAGAGCCCAGAAGTGGGTGCTGAAGCAATAATAACTTAAGTAGAGTAGTGCGTTCATTATAAAATATAACCAACCAAAAGTGACACGGTGCACAAGGGGAGAAGGGGTAAGCGTCCCAGGATGGAGGGAACCTGGGCGAACCAACAGTGCATTAGGGGATAACTGAATCATATGTAAAATGGTGTATTTAATGTAGTGCGAGATCTCCTCAAAGAGGTATGTGCACAGGATTGTCAGAGATAACATAAAATAAAATGGGAAAAACAGGGAGTTTATTGGGAAAAGTCGACCAACAAGGAATGTTGGTCACTAAAGTCAAATTTAAACATCGTCAGGGTAATTCAGTGTCTGCTGAAGCATTCCTAAGCACTGATCCACCAATAGGCAAACACTTCCATCCAAATTAGTAGAATATTCCAAAACTGACTTCACTCGAGTAATTGATTGAAGTTGTACCCTACCTGAACGCATAATTTCGTAAATAGAATGGGTTTTGAACCCCCATTCATCAACCAACATAATTGAACTGTCATCGTTAATCGAATACCTCATCTGTTTTAATTCCTGAGCTTAATCAAGGGGCTGGGCGTTATGCACTTCACTAGTACCAACATGGGCGTATTTGGCTTGTACCCAGCGTTGGTCTAAAGTGTACTTGAGGTCAGGGAGGGCCTGAAGTTTTACCTTCTGGGCCTCCTGTCGCCCAGCCTTATCCTTGGGGTTGGTACCCACTATCTTGGCAAATAACCATGACAAATGCCGTAATGTCACTGAAGGCCATCAAGGTGGATTTACTCAATATATAAGGAACTTGTAAGTTAGAATATTAGGATTTTAGACAACCTCATTAAAAACAAGAAAGACTGTTTATGTCACTCACAAAAAGACTGAGAAGCATAGAGAAAAGTTTCTAAAACTAGTAGAACAGCCCCAGAGATAATTTACCTTCATTAGGTGCTATAGACCTGGACACGTTTGGTGCATTTTTCCTATGAACGCCTATGAAAAGAATAATGTAACACCTACTGAAGATTCCGCCATGCAGTGATTCGGGTGGATCTACACGCCAAAGTGGAAGTGATCATGAAGGTGAATTTATAGTAAAGAAGGATACCATGTGTAGGGGCCCCAAGTATGACGGTTGTACCTGTTTGACAAAAATTAATGGAATTGATAATTTGGTTCAAATGAATCTACTTTGTACAGGCCAATCAACTTACCAGGATCATCATAACCGTTGAGAAGGAGAGAAGCTTGTGATGTTAACTTTTGAGAGCATAAGACATATAATGATGATATGACTAAGGACACTGCACTGAGAGAAGTTCTGAATCAGTTAGAAGCGTCAGATACTTAAGTTTTGTTGACTGGGAACTCATTTGGAAAGATCGTTACAAAAGTCAAAGTAATGTTTCACTGGGCTCAAGCCTTGGTTTTACTAAATATGTGAGCCCCAATATTTTATCCTATAAGTTAATGAAGAAAGACAAGGTTATTTCAGACATAGATTACAAATGTCAAGATTAAACAGCTGGGCCAGATGTTATGCACGCCTTAGGAGGATACTCAATGTTGACGTTAAATTTTGGTCAGATAGTTTTAACGGTTTTGGAAGTAGTTCTGGACAACAAACACTACAATTTCTAGAATTACACCCAGTTTATACTTGAGTTTGGTACTAAGATCGACTTCAGCATCAATACCATGAGCATACTCAGCTACCAACTCCCGCTGGTGTTTAAGGATGAAGCTGCCAAGTCACGCAAATGGAGGACATAATTTAGAAACCAATCAATCATTATACCTAATCCTCTACACCCTCAAGGAGAAGGTCGTTAAATACCTACCTGCCACAGTTAGTGCAGAGGAAGGCATACTACAGAGCACAAATGAGGCCTTAGAGCTAAATCCTAGTGATAAACAACAGTTGCCACTCTCAATAAAGTCCCAAGGGACTATAAACTTAAAGCTCACGTTTTCAGTTGCAATGGGATTAATTAACAGGAGCTAAGAATATTACCTGGATTGCTTAATACTAAATACACCATAGAATTTACTGCCATTTTGGAGAACATTAACGACCAGCCTATCTATGCAGAAAAAAGACAAATCGTCACTCAAGCCAGATTGACAAGCTTTGACGCTTACAAATCAGTACACGCTGTTGATGATTTTGATGAACTAGGATTTGATTAATGACTGATAAAGAGCAGAAAGGATTGGACAAGCTCCTGGAAGAGTAAAAGGACCTCTTTAGCACTAGGCCAAACAATCATGGATTGTGCAAAGGTGATATTTACAGGATGAAACCTGATCTGCCGCCCCTATCAAGTATAAATTGTACCACCGCTATTAAATTCAAAGACATAGTTATTACCAAGGAGCTAAATTAGCTACATGAAGCCAGCTTAATCAGGCCTCAAAGAGTCTGTGGGCTTCGCCGCTGCTCCTAGTGTGCAAGAAGGATGGAACACACCGCGTGGTTATGGACTACCTCCAGTTGAACAAAGTTACCACAAGAAATTATACCCAACCTCTTATATATGATGCACTGAAGTTCTTATGAAGAAAAAGTACTTCTCAGCGATAGATCTGGACAATGGCTTTTGGAAGATGGAGCTCTCGTCTAAGGGATAGAGAAAAGTGCACCCTGATTATCATTCAGGGATATTTCAGGCCTAAAAAAGATGCACTGGGCTATACAACGCCCCTGCCACCTTCCAAAGAGCGATTGACTGAATCCTTGAGAGTTAAAGTTATAAAAGTGTGTACATCTAGCTGGACTACATTACAATATGCTATCGTTCATTCAAGACCTCTTAAACACTCATGAGAAGGTTTTTCTGACTAAGAGAGTTAAACATGGAACTTAAACGAAACAAGTGTTCCTTCTTGAAGAGGCAGCTAAAGATACTAAGAATTGAGATCAGCATGAATTGAATCAAGCCTCAGGAATAAAAATCAAATCCAAAGTAGCCATGTAACAGTTAAGAATTATGCGCGACATTAAAGTATTTTTTGGGATGGTGGGTTACTATCAGCAGTTTAATAACAATAGTGGTGCTCAACCCAAAAGGGGGAGTCACCAAACATCTTTAATTTGAAAATTGGCTAAACAAAGAGATTATTAGAAATAAAAAATAGCTAATATGGCGCCTCAGCTAAAAGCCTAGGAAGCTATATCAGAAGGTGAGGAAGCTTTGGGGAAAAATTTGATCTGGGGCCCGCTTTAGCTAGAGGATCATGGCGGACAGCATATGGGTTGGGGCATCAGCTGCATGTGCTTAAGGAGGTAGAGATGTGGGTTATCTTTGTTAATAAGGCTGGCAGTATCCATTGCCTCAACATATTGAGCAAGTTGATGCTCAGCGAAAGTGATTAAAGTTGGCACAAGTGAAGGACTTGATGTGCTGGTGGGTTTGGGGATAATTGGGGTCAAAAAGTTATGTTTTTGCAGCATAAATGCATGAGTGACTTGCACAAAAGTGAGCTCTTAAATTACATATTTTGAATCTTCTTTAAAATCATGGGGAAAATTTGGGATAGGAATACCTCTTCAAAGGGATACACAGCCCCATGAAGATGTTGATGAAGGAGAGTGTTGGCAGGGGCAGATGCAGCCTCAACTGCTATGGTATTGATATTTCTAAAAAATTGAAAAACCGTTTTTAGGCTAAAAACGGCGGTGACGTGAATTGAAGAGTCAACAAAGAACTCCTCCAAAGCAAAATCTGGTTTTACGTGATACAGATGTTCATCCTCATCAATCCATTCAAAAGCCTCAAATGGATTAGATTCAGCTAGCACTGGGCCAGACACTGGAATTGGGGCTGTGGCTGGAGCTGATTGGCCATGTGCTGTCAACCATGGCAGCTCAGCTGTAACAGGTTCAGCCATCAACTCAGGATTCCATAATCCGGTCAAATTTTTATTAAAATGTTTAAAATTTTGATTTTGATTGGCTGCCACTTTTGGAGCAGCACCAAATTTCCTGAGGTTGGAGGTGGGAGGATTGAGCCCCATTTAAAAATTGGGGCAAAATGGCTGCAGGACCAACTCCTGAGGGATGAGCCATGGAAGCGAGTGGAAGTGGAAACCATGAGGCACTTGCGCTTCAAGTGGTCAATCTCAAAGCATAAGGGGCAAATGGTGCAGCTATTTTTGATGTGTTCCCAGAATGGGTGATCTGGGGAGAATCTTGTCACATTGCGGGGGTAATTGCAAGATTGGTATTACAATGAAATGGGTGGATTGTCACAAAGGCATGATGCCAGCCAGATTATCTGCTCAATTTGGAACCATGAACTGCAACACAGGGTATGTGCCATAAATGGCTAAACCCTCATGTGAGCTCATGGTGGAGGCGTTCAGAGGAGAGATGGGAGGGCAACCCATCAAACTGGACTACCAAAGTGGCCTCATCTGGGAGTCAAGTTTGAATAGTGGGGAGGGAAATTTTTTTTAAAAACAATTGCAGCTTGGCTGCTGCCACTGCATTAGCTTCTGAACAGAAACTGAGATTAAAGTACCCCTTAAAGGGGTGGATTTCAATATAGCTGGTAGGTTTGAAAACTCCCGTGGCCATCTATATGATGGCCGCGCTTGCATATAGTAAGAGACTTCCATATTCAACCTAAAGGACAAACCTCAAATTGCCCCGTGGGAGCACTAAAGGGCTCTGGAGCACCGCCTGGGAGCTTGAGAGGTGGTGGACCAAGTCCTGAGATGGGAAATAACGGCCAGTAGCGTTGGGAGGGCTTGCAGAGACAGCCTGTGTGTGCTTCTGTGGTAGCCAAAAAGAAACAGATGATGGTGCACCACCACCCCAAGTCATGGCAGCAGGCATAATTTGCTTGACATCAGTAAGTTTTGGCTCAATCAAGTGGTCATTTTTTGTATTTTTTTTGAAAAAAAAATCCAAAATTTGGCTTTGATTTAGTTGTCAAAGCGAAAGAAAGGTGGGATACTATCAGCAGTTTATCCTCATTTTGCGGAACAGGCTGAGCCGCTCACCTACCTGTTGACTAAGGAAAACCAAGTTTGATTGGGGCCTGGAGTAATATCAGGCCTTTAAAGAATTGAGGGCAATATTGATAGATGCACCAATCTTAGCCTGCCCAGAATTTATTAAGATATTATACTGTACACCAAAGCTAGTGACATTGGGATCAGAGTGATAATCGCCCATTTGTATGAAGCTAGGGTAGACCACCCCATTGAGTACTAATTATTGGTTTTTTCATAGCTAAGAACTACAATGTGATTAAAAAGAGAGTGCCTAATAGTGCTACAAGTAGTAAAGCACTTTTGACCCTACCTATATGGGGTACACTGTTGAAATCCAGGGGATGTGGATAATCTCTGGTGCTTTTTACCATGGGTTTCAATAATATTAGCAGGAGAATAACACTCTATACTGCTAAAGTAAATATTTTTAGGGTATTTGTAAAGATCACTTATAGTTAAAGTGATAACACTTGAATTAAACTAAATGGATGATTTTGTAAGCTTTTTTTTGATAAGAATCCTGGGTCAAGAAGCAGACCTAATTAACCTCTCACCACTTAGTATTTAAAGCAGTTTGAGGCTCAAAGTGAGGGGCTGGAAAATCTCATTATGGGTGAGGAGTAGCTTATTTAGGATATGTTTATTTTTGGCTATAGATCTTTTAAAAATTTGCCTCGCTTCAACGCAAGGGCAGATGGTGGGTCAATAGTGGGCAAGGCAAACCTGTGGAGCAAAGATCTAATGTATTTTAACCAATCAGATGGTGGAACCTCATAATGGCTTCCCCAATTTTGCTGCAGTATTGGCGCAACCTGACTACCATCAAATGGGCATTTAAGCTGTGGAGAGTGGTCAAAAGTATTACCTGATTTGCAGGGTTCCACCAAGAATCAACAAAATTTTTAGATGATGTTATTTTTCACAATGTTGCTTTTCCAAACAGCGGGCTCCGCTAGTGTGCTAGGCCAACCAGTATGGAGACTGGTTGACCCTTTGCCGTTTCCCCTTCATTAAAATACCAACCCCCTATAAGTCTGCATCCAACCCACCAACACAGTGACCAACGACTTTTTCTTAGCCCCAGGGTCCGTGGTATACCTTAGTGAGTCCTGCCCCCATCCTGGGCGTTCAAGGCGCTCCTGCGCTGCCTCACCCTCTTGACCCTATGCCAACCCATCTGGGCATGCCCTGGTGAGTCCTTCTACCATCCTGGGCATCTACGGCATTCCCACGCTGCACCCCGCAGGGCTGATGGCCAGTCAGCACATCATCATTGGTGGCCAGTTGGCCAGGTTCCCACCCGTTCCTTTTTAGGGCTGAGGTATGGGATCTGGCAGCATTGCCACTGCACGAATGTCACCTAACGCCTACTTTGGGGATTTCTAGTCCCATCTTCTCCTAATCTAGCTGACTAACTACTAACAACTAAGATAAAATGGACGAGAGAGATAGCTTTACTTAGAGGGAAGAACGACTATTTTTACCCTAGGCTACTGCGCCTAGAAGCCCCTTGTCCATCCATGCTGGAACTCTAATAAATCGTTAGTCATTCATGGGAGTGATTCCCTCCCATGTCCGTTTATCTAAATCACCAAATACTAGTTTAGGTCTATCCATCCTTGGCATGAGTTTCCAGTTAAACATATATAATTTGTGAATATAAATTTTTCGAGTATCCTCATCATGATTTTCCAGTGATCCAAATTAGTCAATGGAATCATAGTCAGATAATTAGTAATGAATCCATTTGCTTTCCACCAGAAATTCCCACAACGACCCAAAATGGCATTTGGCAGCAAATGCAGATTCCACCAAACCTAAACCAATTAATAAATTAAGTAACATTAAATAACATTAAATTAAATAATTAGTTGGCATTCATGCTTGATTAACTGACACTCTAATTCTGATATTATTGGGGGAATCCATCTGGTTAATTTCAAGACATTACTTCAATTAAAACTAAAACTATTTTTATTGCAGTATCAGACTTGTAATTTTCTGATATACACTTTAGAGTCATATTGAAAAATTCATCATTCTGCTGGCTGTGCAACTTTAAGTAAAGAGACAAATGTCTTTTCTGATGGGCAGTACAGCTCTAAGGATATAATTTTGAGATCATACACAGAGCAGGCAGCAAGCATCTAAACGCTAATAGACTGTCATAATTACCAGCTTTTCCACTTAAAAGCACATGAGAGTGATTGCCTTAATGGTCTAATCAAATTACCAGAAGAGAAATGGAAAGATAAAACTGATGAAGTAAACTGTCATGAGAGATGTTGCAGAGATACTTAGCGTGTTGTGAGAACCTTCAGAAGAAGACCAAGAACAAGTGGTACCCATGCATCCAACCTAGAGATTAGATGGAAATTGCGATGGAAGTTCACAAGCATGTTGGCCATAAATTATTCCAGAAGACATGGGCATACCTAGGAGAGCGGTTCTACTGTAAATCAAAATTAGATGAAGTACATCAAGCATTGTAGCTCTGTGTACCCTGCACAAGCTTCAGTCTCTTAATAAAGCGCTTTGAGTTCTAGGCAATCTCCCTAGCTGCACCGTTCCAAAGTGTTAGTTTTGATGTAATTGGAACATTGCTTACCACCTTAAGTGGATCTCAGTTTCTAAATGTGGCTATCAACTAATTCATCTTAGGGTCAAAGCATCATCAGTTCATACATATATTGCAGTATTAGCTATCATATTCCTGTATAACCATTTGATAGCGAAGCATGGATGTCCTTATTTTCTGCTATAGATAATGGGGAGAACTTTAACTCTTATTTCATGAGAACGTATATGGATTTAGTTAAAGTAAAACATCAAAAAAATCTGTACATTTCATACTTTTTGGAAGTGTTGAACACGTGAATAGAACCTCAGGATCAATATTGAAGAAGATGGCCCTGAACTACAAGCCTAATTGGAACTAGCTACTACCATATGCACTATTAGCAAAAAGACTCAGCCATCACCTTGTGATTGTCACGTCTCTAGTTAGGTCCTATATGGACGAGAAGCAGTGCTACCTATCTTGTTGGCACTACTCATCACCGCGGATTTCAAGAATTACCACCTTAAAGTTATCAGCACGAGTTGGCTAAAGAATTAATTAAGAGCTAGCTTAGAGAATCCAAGAACAATAATGTGATTGTCTCTAAGAGTCAATGTGAGAGTCAGAGATGGGCTAAGTTACATTTTCTCAGTTTAGGAGAGAAGGTCCTATTCACCATGTACTGGATGCCAGCCTGAGAAGTTGCAAGCCATTTGTACTGGCCATTTAACTATCCTATCCAATAGAGGAGCCAAGTATTCAATAAGAAATGATGAGACCTAAATTGTACTATATAGAGTACATGTCCAGCACCTTAGGTTATTCCCCAGTCTTGTCTTGGGAGGGGAAGTGTCATGGAAGAAAGCAAGAGAATACTGGAGAGTAATTTTCCACCCTCTGGAAGGAACCCCACCAGTACACCAACATCTCAAAATTTTTAATAAGATTGAGTCATTGATAAGGACAAACTCACCCCATCAAGTAGAAAAAGACACCCTAAGGAATTACCAGTTGTTTGGGATGACATCAAATGCAATATTTTGATACCCACTAACTAAAGCATTTTGTATAGATGATAATAGCATTGATGCCAGTAATAACATGAGAATCGACCTCCTTTTAACCTTTTGTAATACAAAATGACTTGCAAACAACAAATGACAAAGAATAAATTAAGCCAAACTACATTGACAGAAGTAATAAAACCTTCCATTTAAATATTGACTGAAAAGTCAAAAAACAATATCAGGAATCAATAAAATCCTAAATTGAGGCACATTGGAGTAGCACCATAAATTGAATTACAAAAAAGTAGCATGTTACCAAATTTGTTAATAAAGCATTATATAGAAGAGGTATTTCTGCCGCACTTTAGTGCAGGTTTTGTTCAACACATGTCAAAACCTGTACAGGCTATAAAATATATCTTGTGGTATATTTGTCCCAAGGTCAACCCATCTCAATTACTTTTATTTCTCCTAGACTTAGAAGCAGGTATTGAGATGGGGCTACCAAAACATCCTGGTGTAGGGATGTCGTTGTGAGATGGAGCTTTCAGATTGACGCATTGACCAAAATGAATGCCACCACCAAGGCGGAAATCAAGAAGAGAATTATTGTGGGTCCTTGAGGCCTTAGATCGCCAAAACCCACTCACAAAATAAAATATATATACATCTACACTATACCTTGAATCTAAACGAGAAACTAAAAATACTTAAGGTTTATTTAATAGATGCTTAATAACCACAGAATCTTACATCTATCCTCATGTTCACTTAGAATTTGGTTTAAGTGAATAGATTGCCAGGACTAAGTATAAGATCAAAATAGAGCAGAAGATGCAGTTACTAGTCTGGTACCTGCTCAGGAAGAAACTCATTCAGGAGAGCACCTTGGGTTAATGAGAACGCCAAGGAAGAGGTTGGTCAAGCTTCCATTGAATCTTGTGTTAAGCAAACATATTAAAGTATGTTGAAGTTTTTAAAAATAATTTTGACACAGGGCAATGAACAATTAAATGAGTCAGTGATGCTACATCAGGTAATATCAGGTAGCATCAAAAGAAGATTTACATAGTGAGGATGATCATGCGCCTTTTGAAGGTCGTATGTTGTCTAATTTGTGTGGAGCAGAACCCTTCCACAACAAGTTGCCAAATAAGTTAAGTTAGCAAAGGCTGAGGTGCTGACTCCAGTCATAAAGTCCCCAAAAATTTCTCAAGTTCCTCCACTTCAGACAAATTAATATATCAATCACCAATAAGTTCAGATTAAATGATGTAATAATTTTCTTGGTGTCCAATTACCCTTATGATTGAAGTGATATGGCATCCCCTGCCTTTTATACTGCCTGAAAATTTGCAAAGTCAGGGACTAACCCTGCACCCAACTAACTTGGATTGACACCCTGACCTGACCATTGCTTCCCATACCAACCCTAAATAAATATATAAATTTAAACATTTTACTAATCGTGAACTCAACTTGTTCTAGAGGTCATAGTCAATCTGGATGACAAATTCATCTTAATTTAAAATAATTCTTCAGAAGTCAGTCACAATATAAACTTTTTTGGTAATGGGTTCCTAGTTTTAATCACATATCCTCCAAACTTTGATCCACTATGTGAGGAGTGTCTGTAATTTCTTCAGTACCCAGAGAGATTATGGATAATCCAAAACCAAGTAATTATGGAACATACTAATAAGATGAGAGGAACTAAGCCACCATAAATAGTGCCATTGCCTAGATGTATCAAGGAGAGTTATATATAATTATACAAAATTTCAATTAGACTAAGAAGGTGATACCTTGTTTTATATTTAAGGATGATTTCATGGCCATTTGTATATTAATCTATAGACCTATTGAAGCTATAATTTGAAGCTATATTGAATCCACTAGTGGTAGAATTAAGTAAGAATATAATATTGAAAGTATAAAATGACCAGGCCACAAGTTCATCTGATATAAGCTTAATATAACTTGCTAATATAAAGGTGACTAATAAAGAAGTTTTTTAAATGAATCCAAAAATAAGTAGAATGGTGGATGATTCATTGTAATTCTCAAAAGCACTGTCAGCTTGAACCATGGATACAAAATTACCAATGGTGTTAGTAACAATACTTGAACATAATTTTTCTTTCCGCTTGAAGTCAATTCAAGCAATTTAATTTAAAAGGCAAAAAGCGCCTATAGCAAATGCTGACCTCCCCATTTGCTCCCTGATGACTTCAGATTTTCCACCGGCTGCTCCCATGTGCGGCAGCGATGAATCCCCAACCAGCGTTTTCCATCCGCAGGAAAATGCACTTGGACTGGATCATCCAGTCCCCCTAAATCATTGGATTACTTCACTATGCCCAAGGATCTTGCTATCCACCTGGCACGTGCCCAGGCGGTGCCTCACACCCCACTCATTCTCCCCTGAACCCAGCTTCAGTTTAGCCTTTGGGTCAGTTATGGGAAACTTTTTCCATATGCAGAAAGAGCCATTATTAACTTAGCTCAGGTGGTGCTTCTGGCAGCCAGATTCATAGATTTCCGCCCCTATAAAGGATATTTTGATCTAGGATTCACATGCAAAGCTGACGCTGCCACAGCGGCCACTGTACCCCTGGTTTTCTAGGGCACCCCTATCTCCACAACGTGCACCCAGATCCCCACTGACACCACTACGGTGGTTCAGTTTGCAGGGTTGCCCACTCACCTTCCCCCTTCAGTGCTCCATAAGGAGTTGGTGAAATGTTTGGCAGCATACAGCTCCAATATCATCCTCCTTTTTGTGGTCCCCAATGGGGCCACTCGCCTCGCTGAGCCTTGGGCATTTGCCATGATTAGCCCAAATTTAAATAATATTTCTTTGTCAATTCCCCTGTGCGCCATCATTCCCTCTGCCCCCAACCACCCATTCTGGGCCTGTGTTGAGGGAGGGTGGACCATCTTCCCATCCTGCTTTGAGGTGGATCACTTAAAGCGTAAATTCCTCTCTTGCTGCATCCACCGGACCTGCATTGCCTCCATCTGGCCCCCACTTGGCCACACACCCCATAGCCTTTCTGTTTTGGGGTACAATCCTTCCCCCCTCCCCAAAGCCTGCTGCCACTATGGAGCCAGCAACGACTAATCAGCCCCCTCCTCAGCCCAGTGCCACCAGCGCCTCAACCAATTAGGAATTAACTTGGACAACAGTTCGTTCCTACGCTATTCTTAAATTGCCAGCCACAGCCCAACAACTAATTGACCCTGAGTTACACTATGACTTGAATCCATGGACTTCATTGGATGAAACCGATGAAATTGGCAATGTAATTGAAGAATCTTTTACCACAATCAAAGAATTTATCCAAGTACAACACCCCATTAGATCCTTCAGCGTTTTTATGCCCCCTGACTGAACGCCTCTGCATTCCGCTCTGAACATCAGTTAGCTGTTGCTGCAGTTAAAAGTCCAGATAACACTGATGTCCCTGAGATGACCGATTTACAGTAGCAAAACTTGCCAAGGATACCCCTACTCCCATTATTGCTCTGACCATAGCCCCGCAGGGCAAATGAGACATCCTGAACCTACATAGACAAGCAAATGCCGCCATCCAGGAAGTCTCTATTGCTTTGGCGGCCAAGACAAAAACCACCCATGCCACTGTAGCTTTATTGTCCCAGCTTCCTTCCATCCGCCTTCAGGCAGAAAATTGCTTTTCCAAATACCTAGGTTCTATTTTAGATGCAGGTAATTTCAATGACCAGCCAACCATCAGCCAACTCGCTCCTCATGCCGCTGATCACCCTACACCACTGCTCTCCGCCTTGGTCTGCACTCTCGCCTTTAATATGAAATATGATACTGAGGATGTGCCACTTGATCCCCTTTCCCCTCCACCATGGTGGGTTGAGCGCTCGTTGTTGTCCCACCCGGTTGGTTGTTTTTCGTTTGTTTGTGTGTCACCTGCTATTTTTGGGCGGTCAATCATTCTGTTTGGGTTTTCTTTTTGTTCATTTTTTTAGCTCTTCAAGCTTTGGTAATGTCCGTCCCCTGGTCAGCGTACCTCAAATTAATTTCAACATAACTTGAACATGCCCAGACTAAGGTTTCAGATTAGTGCTTTATTATTGCTCAACTTGGCATTATTATACTTTAAATATTGCATACAACCATTTTTAAATTAAACAATTTGTCCTGTTTTTGTTAGTAATGTAACTTATAATTTTTTAATTCATAAATGTAACACTTTTTAACTCATTAAGCGACCCCTTGTTACTAACCTAAGCATGCTTAGCTCTTGTCCAGCATTATTTAAGGTATGTTATAGATCGGGAATGGCAGCCAAATCAATGACATAAAGATTACCACTTCCTCCTTGTTTCTATGATTGGTACCAGTGATTATGTCATGAGACATGAAAACAAAGTAATATATTGATTTTCCAACCTCTAGTGCCAGCTAGTCATTTTTTTTGTTTCTTGATCTAAAATATTTTACAATTATCTACTTATCTGCAAAAATCAAATTTCCTTTGCTTTTCAAAGGTTTTTTGGCCTTTATGACTACTGAAGGTCCCCCTATCAACCACAAAATATCCCATACCTGGAAACCTGATCTATTCATTAGTAATATTCTCCCATTGTAACATCTTTATACTAACTTTCCTTGTCAGTGGCCATCCTTAAACCCTTTAGAGCGTGGCACTTCTTGCACATCAACCAACCTGATGCCAACATGATAAATATTTCGTGGGGCTCCTTCTTACCACTGGCTTTTACAGTGTATAAAAGAAAGTTTTTCTTTTGAATTCCCCCTCCACCCGTGGGAGCTACCCAGGATAGATCTCAGTTGCCACCACTAATGTCTTGTGCATGATATTGTGTCTGTTGATAATTTTAATACTTAGTTTTTTATAACTATCTTGATTTTTTAGCGCTTGTGTCGCTATAGTAACTATGACCCTGGAATTCTAGACCCTACAATAGTATATGATCAACCCAATTTAGAGCCCAGAAAACTTTATTAGCCATTTCTTGGACATATATGATCAAGGCAACTTTTGGTATCCTCAGTTCTGATTTATGGACTTAGTGATGTTGTTTGATACCTATTCAGCTTGAGTTCTCTAACTCTAAAAAACACAATATGCCTCCTCTGGTCATTATTTCCTTGCTACATACCTTTCATCAGGCCCCCATTGCTTGTTCACCCACCACATCTATACGTTCATCTTTGGCTACCTTAGTATGTAATGTTATTATGGTTGTTGCAATTTTGATATGACTGGATGATAGTCTTGAGACAGCCGGGCAGAAACCACTGAACACAGTATCAGTTATGAATATTCAATTGCCTTAAGCTGAGGCAATATTGAGATAAGACAAGTCTTATTGGATATAATGAGTTTAATGGATCGCCTCTATATAAGGTGATAAGGCAATATTGATGTTTGACAAATATGAAGTAAATCACCTACAAATAGGGTGACAGCGGATTAAAATAACAAGTCAAATTTGAGGAAAATTGTCGGATTATAATAACCCAAGCAATGAGAAATAGTATTGCCTGCAGCTGATGTATATAAGCAAAATGGGCGATTGAGATAGGTAGATATTTAAGCATATGAGATGGGACAGCGAGGACGCTGTATTTATAAAATATGTAAAAGAACTGTCGGGGCGATTGCTCCTATTTTTAGTATATTTCTAAGTGTGTCTGAAGGACTGATGATCTCCACATCGTCCATCCATTGCTCAGAGGGCTCGACCTGTGCAAGTAGCTCAACGGATCCTAGCAATACTGTTCAAATTTACAATAGTGGTGCTCACTATGGGGGGCCCATTGATCAACTACCCAACACTTTGGAGCTCCAGTCACAAATTATGCCTTACCCAAGTCATGTCAATGGGGAGTCCTCCCAAAACTCCATATCTGCTTCATATGAGGAAATCAAAATTACATTGGACGCGGTACTCAAAAACCAAGCCAAAATCCTTCAAGAACGTAATGTGGTCATGCATCAACTTGATAGTACGTTTAGTCAAATAATAATCTTGGGACAACAAAACAAAGAACTTACTGAACAACTAAATGATACCACACAGCGGTTGCAATATGCAGAACAAAGATTTTCTACTCTTTCTCAGTCGTCGCGCTAGGAAAATGATGACCACCAAGAAGAGGCATCCTATGTAGGAGAAAACAGCGCTGTTCATAGCTACGACCTTCATGATAATAGAACCAGATATTTATATGAGTCAGAATACCACTTCCTCCAGTAATGGCTGTACCACCTACAACCAACAGTCACGCTACCCCTGAAGCAACAAATATCCCCACTTCTGCTAAACCTGCTCCTCATTGTGAGTCCGCTTTTGAGTCTCATTCCATTCCTCAGTATGGACCTAACAACCGCGAATAAAAGAGGAAACTAATATCAAAAAAATACCCCCGTTTGACCATAATGGGAACATCCATGGGTTCTTTAAATGATTTGAGTTCTCCGTGGAAGGAGCCTCTGATAAATGAAAGGCTAAGCTTCTAATATCTTCCCTAAATGTAGGAAGCGCCAATCAGGTCACCTGTTACCATCCCCAATAGCTCCATCTCCTATAAGGACGTAAAGGACACCGTGCTCCGCTTGTTTGGGTGAAACTTAAAAATGTCTCAATGGAAAGTGGAATTTCTAACAATCAAGTTCCATCAAAACGAGACTCTCATTGAGTTCACTGATCATTTCACCACAGAAGCCCATGTACTGATTGGAGCTGGGTACTTAGCAGAAGCCAATGTGTGCATTGCCATGTCCACTGCAGTGAAGCTATATTGTAAGCTTTCTAATGTTATTTCGCCGCTTCTGGACGATGACATACCTCTGCTTAATATTGTACAGTTTCTATGATGGGTATCCCCTAACTTTTTGCCGCTGAATTTGTATTGTAAGACTACCACTGCCCCGGCACCCTCTTATTCCAGAGAATACTATCAGCCACCTCCAGCTTTGTTTAGTAATCCTCAGCCTTACTATAACTCTGCTCCTCATCCTCGGCTGAAGTATAATCAACAGTATGATCAGTGTCAATGGGCTGGCCATGACAACCACCAGCAACCCAGTTATTAACCTGAACCCAATTATGCCAACCATCAACAACTGGTTTATCAACCAGGAACTGGGTATAACGAACAACCCCAACCCTTCCAATCTGGACCTACTTATGATAACTCAGGACATATTTCTTATGGGGTTAACTGCTATAAATGCGGTCGCCCTGGTCATTTGGCAAAGTTCTGCCACAATCACCGCGTGAATTACATACAACAAGACCAATACTATCAGGGAAAAGATGGAGCGATGTAGAGATGGGACCCTCTACCTCCGTGATATCCACTCAACACGTCCCCAAATCAATATTAGTATACCCTGCGAAGATTCCTCAGTACAATGATGGAATTCTATACCAACCACCGGTTGGAGGAGTAAATGTAGTAACCTGAGCTCAAGCTAAGGCAGCAGCAGAAGAAGAATCCTTCAAACAACTGAAGCCCTATGCCTGTCAAATGCTTGATCAAGCGTCCTCAGATCAACTTGATCCTGCCACAGATGCGCCAACTCTGAAAGGAGTAAACGTCACCCTTCCAGTAGATGCCATTGTCAGAGAATACCCCCAAGTTGGAGAGGGGATTAAGAATTTATTGGGAAAAGAGAGCCCATAAATGTTCATGTATTGAACAGCCAATATTTTTCTTATTCTGAGTGTACCTACTGTGATATTTTTGTTGTAAAAAATAGAGTTCGCGATATAATTGATACTTGTTCTCCAGTCAATATAGTTTCCACTAAGTTAATGCAAAAATTAACGCTGAAACCTGATTTAGACTATCGCATGGTTTATGGAACTGCTGGAGCTGTAAGCACTGTCTTTGAGGGAGCTTATAGTGCGCTACCTCTGCACTTTGGGTCCATTGTCATTGTGGCTCCGGCAATTGTATTACCAAATGAACACTATGACATATTAATAGGGACCACTTTTCTGCGTCATTTTGGGGCTATCGTTGATATGATGGAGGAGGCCCTCAATATCCTGAGTCAACGGATCCTAATTTATTTTAATACTAGGGGAGTACCAAAAGACCTGTTGCATACAAGTCATATCAACCTCGCCTATTGTAATGGGGTATGGCCTGTTCACTACCATCAACTAAAGCGCAAAACTTGGGCCCTTCCTCAGCAGATCTATGAATATCAAGGGATACCTCTTTGAGAGACAGGACCCATATCCATTCCTTCTGTTCATCAAGTCTTAGTGAATTCTGAGTTAGAGTTAGAAGTGCTGAGTGAGTTATACAGGGAGGTCATTGGGCTCTATCATCAAACACGGTTCAAGCCACATGTGGCTCCAGGAATTATCCTCCCAGGACATGAGGAGATAAAGATTTTATTAGCAAACCTAAAGAGCAAACCAAAGCAAATCTGCTGCCACCAAACTATTGTGTATCTAAATCTGATTCCTATAGAAGAAGTCTGCCAGGTTCATGATTTTGGATCATTGGATGAATTTGGACAACTTCTTGAACCATCAGTCAATGTACTAATGGTGGTACCACGGAGTAATATAATAAAATTAATAGATGAACATAAAGATCAAGCAATGGCTTTATTTCAGAAATATAAGGGGATTTTTGTTGTTGACAATCACGATTTAGGGTGTGCTTGGGGGGTGGTCCATCAATTGGACACCAGTGATCATCCTCCAATAAGGTCTTGGCCAATCTGCCACTCTCAGGCAGCGGAAGATGTGGTTACTGAAGAAATCTACAAGTTATTAAAACAAGGGATGCTTGAGCCATCTAAGAGCCCGTGGGCTTTGCCTGTACTGATAGTAACAAAAGAAGGACAGCACCAACTGGGTAGTAATAGACTATCAGAAAACTCAACGGTATTAAAAAGAAGGATTTGTACCCCTTGCCAAGAATTGATGACGCCCTAGACCGATTAGGGGGTACCCGCTACTTTTCTGCAATGGACTTAATATCAGGCTACTGGCAAATCGAGTTACCCTTGGTGGAAGAGGAAAAATGTTCTGCGATCACCTCTAAAGGCCTTTTTCAACTGACACGGATGCCTCATGGACTGTGTAATGTTCCTGCTACTTTTCAGCGGGCCATGGACACTATACTTGGTGACCTGAAGCTGTCATGCGTCCTAGTATATCTCAATGATATTAATGTTTTCTCTCGAACCTTTTTGGAGCACCTAGAACACCTTGAAGCAGTATTCCGTTGGCTGGCTAAGGCGAACATAAAAATTAAACCTCAAAAGTGCAACTTTTTCAAAGATCAGATAGAATATCTGGGATTTGTGGTAGACGCAACTGGGCTGCAGCCACAACCAGCTAAGGTGGAGGCCATTAGCAAAATGGCTTCACCTAATAATAGTGCGACATACAGGTATTTCTGGGGATGGTCGGTTACTATTGACACTTTATCCCTAATTTTAGCTGTATTGGGGGCCTGCTATTCGAGTTGTTAAAAAAAGACGCTATGTTTGAGTGGACAGAGCGCCGTCAATCTTCTTTCATTGCACTCAGTATGGCGTTGAGCAGCGCACCAGTGCTGCAATACCCAAACTTTTAATGGGAATTTATTGTTCAGATGGATACGTCCCTTTCTGCTGTTGGGGCAGTACTTTCTCAGAAAGATGATGAGGGAGAAGAACATCCTGTTGCTTTCTGTAGTCATAGTCTGAACTGTCACAAGCGTAACTATACTGTGACTGAGCGAGAGTGCTTAGCAGTAATATATACATATAAACAATTCAGAGTCTATCTGCATGAGGTTAAGTTTAAAGTCATAACTGGTCACATGTCATTACGCTGGTTGCAAAATCTCAAAGAACCAGAAGGATGATTGGCTCAATGGGCTCTCAAGTTACAGGCTTATAAATTTGAGATTCTCCATTGGCTGGGAGCAAAGCATCAGAACGCGGATTGTTTATCCCAGTTGCTGACTATTGCGGTGACAGCAGACCTTAGTGATGTGATATATGATAAGATGCTCAGCGGAAAATATGATGAACCGCCTCAAGTAATAAAAATGTTAAATAAATTGTGCTCAAATACCTTCCAATGGAATGGAGAACTGTATAAAAAAATTGGCAATTCTATGGTGAATTTCCCGCGGCCCTCCACACAGTTGGGAATCCTCATGAGCGCTCACAGGGCGTTCAGGCATGGTGGCGTGTGTAAGACTATGGAGTTGTTATGCCCACGGTACTATTGGAGAGCATGAGTTTTGATGTGCTCGAAACTATTTGCTGTTGCCATCAGTGCCAAGTGGAGAAGCCGTTCTATCATACAACATCATATTGGTTAGTGAAACCACATTTTTCTTGGCATACAGTCTCCCTCAATGTCATTGGGCCCTTGCCGACAGGAGCCAACCGTTGTAAGTATATTCTTGTGGCTATCAACCACTTGACCTGGTGGGTTAAAGCAAGGGCAATATGAGATCTGGGGGCTGTTACTGTAATTAAATTTGTGCTAGAATGCGATATTCAGCAGCACGGTTGCCCTCAGTCTATTCTCACTGATAATGGCACCAACTTCACCTCGCACATACTTCCTAAATTGAATGAGCTTATGGGGATCCGCAGAGTTCTGATGACCCCATACCACCTCAAATCCAATGGAATGGTTGAATGATTGAATGGAACTCTGGTAAACATACTCCAAAAATTATTAACGGATCGCCCTTCTGATTGGAGCTCCCTCCTTTCCACCGCTAAGTTCACAAATAACATTAGTTACCATTCTTCATTGGGAAAGAGTCCATTCCAATTGCTATATAGCCAGCACCTGGTTCTTCTGGCATTACTTTATGCGTGTGTAGAAGACACTGGCAGATTAGAACCCCACCGCTATTTGATTAACCTCGCAAACATTCTGATCAAGCTACAAACTGAAGCATACTCCTTCAGTTTAGCTAAGAAGATTAAGAATCAGGCAATTTATCAGACATGCCATAGTGGATTGGTGTCATTCAAAGAAGGTAATTTGGTTCTCTTTCACAATCAGCATGGATTCAGATGGAAGCATAAACTTGCCAGTATTTGGATAGGTCCATTTGAAATGGTAGAGAAGACTGGAGTTGATGCTTATACTATTAAGGATTCTATCAGTGGTCAGATCATTAATTGAGTACACGCGAAGTTCCTCAGACCTTATAAACAATAGGATCCTATCATCTAGTCAAGGAGGGGTAATGTTGCATTTTTGATATGACTGGACAATAGTATTGGGACAGCCGGGCAGAAACCACTGAACACAGTATCAGTTATGAATATTCAATTGCCTTGAGCTGAGGCAATATTGAGATAAGACAAGTCTTATTGGATATAATGAGTTTAATGGATCGCCTCTATATAAGGTGATAAGGCAATATTGATGTTTGACAAATATGAAGTAAATCACCTACAAATAGGGTGACAGCGGATTAAAATAACAAGTCAAATTTGAGGAAAATTGTCGGATTATAATAACCCAAGCAATGAGAAATAGTATTGCCTGCAGCTGATGTATATAAGCAAAATGGGCGATTGAGATAGGTAGATATTTAAGCATATGAGATGGGACAGCGAGGACGCTGTATTTATAAAAATAAAAGAACTGTCGGGGCGATTGCTCCTATTTTTAGTATATTTCTAAGTGTGTCTGAAGGACTGAAAATCTCCACATCATCCATCCGTTGCTCAGAGGGCTTGACTTGTGCGAGTAGCTCAACGGATCCTAGTGATACCATTCAAATTTACAACAATGGTGTTCAACACCAAAGCTGTCTTGCAGATGATGTGAACCAAAGCTTGGATATCATGACAGAATTTCAGATTAACAAGGAAGTTAGGGCTCAGAAAATGCTAGGTCATAGCATCCTCAATAATCTATTTTCATTCTGGATGCCATAAAATTTGATGCTCAAGTGACATCTGGGCTATCTACTACGCCTCCAGCTCTGAAAACACAGATTTTCTCCTGACATTTATCTCATCTTCTATGGAACCTCCTGGGCTCTCTTACTTTACCTTCACACCTTTTTTCCACTAAGGCCTTATTAACTGATTTTGCCGCACATTGTTTCTCAAATAGGTGATAGCCAACATAACATACCTATATATTTGTCTTTGTTATCTGCTTCTCACTTGGCCCTTTTTTGCATTCTCTCCTGGCATATGAGCCTGCTCCCATTTCCCTAGAAGATGCCCTATCTATGACCCTAAAGTTAGTCCTAAATTTTATGATTTGAACTTTAGCTCTGATCATCCAACCTGAGATACACTAAAATAAACTGATAAGGATGAAGGATCTCCACCCGTAAGGCCTAGAAGCGTACCCACAAGCTCTCATGGCCCCTCCCATTGATATATCTGATCTTCTTCTCCAGGATACCGCCACTCCTTTTGGTCTACATCTTTCTGTCTCTCTCTACTTTAAGATAAGTCCATCTACCTCTGCCCTATGTGCAATTGGTCTTGTCCCTGGACTATATTTCTTTATAAATGGGAATCTAGCCATCTATTTAACCATAATTGTCTTGAGCTTGGTTCAAAGTAAAAGGAAGTCACTGATGCGCTTGTATCTCCAGCTGACCAGACCTTGCCTGATAGATCATAATCCAATACTTGAACCTTTAAAGCAATAAACTTGCGAAGAGAGCTCTGCCCACCTAAGCCCAGGATTAGCAGACAAGACCCTTTTTTAAATTTGGATAACCTGTCCTAACCATAAAAATTGCTTTAAACTAAATATAGCATAACTCCTCTTCTGTTCATGGTAAATTCTGTTAGCCACAATATCTTTGCACTTTCACTAGTTGACACTGAGGCCGCTGTATATATCAATTATCTCATGAAAAATTCTTTAGGCGCTAAATTAATTCTAGGATCATCAGTCCTTGAGGACTCATGTGTATGTGAATTGATAGTCTATATATATTCCATTAAAAAATAAAGATTAGGGATTTTAAATGTTTGATAAACATTACTTAAGTATTAACCAATAAAGCTTGGATAAAAGAAATCTCAATTTAGAATTTATAATTTTAGCACAACTTTCCAACCAATGCTGGACATTTTTTAAACTCAAACGCCTAATTACTTACAATAGTTTGATTTACTTTTTATGTTTAAATTTGCGCTAGCAATTTCATTGTACCCTGTTTAGTTTTCTTACTTAGTGTTGCCAATTCTAAAAGACTTAATGATTACACTCTAGTATTTATTCTATATAAATATTATGTCAATCTAAAATCTTATATTAAGGAGTTAACTTTTATAGTTTGAAATGGTGACCTTCAGGGATACCCCCGGCATTATGAACCAATGCCTGATAACCTGCCCAAGGAGTGTGCGAGGCTTCCACAGGTCAAGATTGACCTGATGTTGGGCCTGAAACAAGTCACTCTTTGAGAAAATGATTGGGGTTAATTTCACCAGATGATTAAAGGCTGGGTTTGAGCATAGGGGATCTCACCACAATACATCTGGTAGGGCATCACCTTCCATTACCAAACAACCCAGAAATGACACTTAACTTGTTGCTGATAGAATGAGGTGACTCTCTTTTGGCTGGGTTCATTGTCACACTGACAATTAGGCTCTTGGGAGGACTGATTGTTCATTAAACCAAACTCATTTTTTTAGAGGATTGTAGTTATCAGACAGACCACAATATGGGAGATGTCATTGTTGCAAGCAAACCTATCCCTCCTCCTTCACCATCAGTTCATTCAGTCTCTGATATTTGGGAAGCTGGAGAGAATGTCATTTTTAATGCTGAAAGTTGAATAATCTTACGGCAACCAGGAGACCAACAGAGGAAACATTGTCAATTTCTGGGACCTTTGGATTTCTAAGTAATACAATCCATACTTCTTAGAAAAGGTTACCTTTTAAACTTTTGCTAGTCTCTGCCTCTTCATGAAATTGTAGGGGATTTTCCCTTAATGGGTATTGGTGTGATGAGACAATAGGTCTTCAATTATATTACATTAAAGTTGAGATATCAGAGGTTTTATATTTTTAAATGGGTGCTATACAAATTTAATTGGCAAAAATCAGAATGGATTTATAAATACAAATGAAAATCTTCATTACTTTTAGACTCTCAACTTGCTAACTTATGCTAAGATTGGGCAGGTATAAAGTCTAATTAGTTAATACAATCTTAATTCTACCAGCTCACTTTAATGTGGGCTGGTAATTCCTTTGCACCCAGTTTTGTTTTCTTGCGCCATACATCACCAAATTTTACACAAACTTTCTAATCACACTAATATCTATAATATTTAATTTTGTTTCAGTTTAAAAAGTTTAATAAAAGATTTTAGTCTAAAAAGAACTGAGTAGCAACCTTCTGGGACTCCTTGCCATTAAGATCTGTGACTGATGACCTGACAAGGCACATGCTAAGCCTCCACAGGTCAAGATCAACCTAATTTTGGGCCTGCAAAAAGTCGTTGTTTTTGCAAATGCTTGTGGTTAATCCCGCCAGGCAATTAGAGGCATGGTTTGAGAGTACTGAGGCTTACTGCGCCACAGATAGTTGGGAATTACTTCCATAACCAGACTACCCAGGAATGAAAATATAACATCTCACCAATATATCGAGGTGACTCTCTTTCAGCTGGGTTGGTTGTCTCATTGAAAATTAGGCTTTTATGACTCGATTATTGCAATATGCCCTTATATATTTTCTAAAGTTAAGCGTTTATATAACCCTCCTGTAGGTTGGGACTACATAGTGCTAAAAAAGCGCTTATCTAAGTTTTCCATAAGTAGAACTGCAACGCAGATAATTGTACTGCAGTTTAAAAGATGCTCTATCTAAATAAATGGTTTAGGTATAGCAGGATAGTGTGTATGTTGACTTGATAAGCAATGTTCTGAAGTTTGAAAAAAAGTCAGTGAATAGGAGAGCTTAAACTCCTCGCTTTTTTGATCCCCATATTTCACCACTGGCCTATTCTGAGTTAATCCCATGAGACTGTTGCTCCCACAGGCCTTCCCTGCTACTTAGAACCACACAAGAATGTCTTTGATTCAAGATGGACTCTCACTTGCTGCCTCGCTCAGACTATGATCTGAGCGAGTAAGTTGTGGGAGCGCCCCTTGCATTTAGACTGAGAGGCGTTTCCAATTCCCACCAAGGAGGGACAAAAGGGAGGCCGTCCCCCTCGTCACACAGGGAGACTTCGCCCATGTGGTAGACAAGTGGTGGGTTATGGCCTACCCCCTGAAGGCTCATCTGCCATTCTCGGTCTGATGATTGAAGATTGATACAGCGTATCAAGGTGGTCTGTGCCAAAGTTGCAGCTGAGAGGGACCAACATAAGAAGAATAAAGTGGGTCCATCCCTGATGCTAGGTCTGAGTTCTACCAGACCAACAAAAGGAAATGAACCCTCCCCTTTTGTGGTGAGGCACAGTTCCACCAAAATTTGAAAATATTTATTAATTGAAGAGACTGGGCGTAGGGCTGAGTGTCCTGAATCTGTTTCCAACCAATTGGGTCCAGTTCTACGTGGAATGGCCCTTGAAGGTACCTGCCATCTGTCAAACAATATGCCACTGCTCAGGCAGGCGCAATCATGATAAAAACGAAATTTTGGGCACCAGAGGCTAAATCAACATCAACTTGGGCTTCCGTTAACATGGCCAGATTGATTTGAATAATTTTCATTAGAGTTCTGTCATTCTAGGTCAGAAATTTGAGGCCTCATGCCCATGCATGCCATCTTATTCCCTAAGCGACTGAGTGTTTAAGCAATCATCCATGTTATTATGATTGTAGGTTAATTTTTCCTCATTATTTTGAAATAAAGAAACTCTACCAATAATTGGTTTGTTTTCTGGAAACTTTTACCTTGGTATCCGCCATGAAACCCGGCACCAAAAATATTTTTTGTACTGTGCAATATCTGGAACCTTGTGGCCATCATAACAACATTATTACCTAGTGTTATGGACTGGGAATACCATACACAAGGAATTCTTAGACACTACCCACTGGAAAAGCTATACTGCACAATTATCTGTCACTTTTGTTGGAAACTTCACCTCCCCGCTGGGTAGATTTTGCAATCTCACCACTCGCCGTCGCGCCCAAAACCCTGTGGGGAACCCAGCTCAGTTGTTGTAGCGCAAGAGTTTCCTGTGCCTGAATCCACTGGCTCTATAGTAGCAACAACTTAGCTTTATGTTGGCTTTCTTATTACTATCATTTTGAGTTTTCATTAATGGTTCTCCCATTTTCCATACTAATTTCAAGCATTTTTGAGCAGCGATGCTTTTGGCATTCTGGTTTACCTTATTGGTGTTCATGCACTCTGACTGTCAGGAAAGTCTAAATATCTTTTGACGCTTTCATTGTAGACGTTATCTTATGGTTGATTTTGCTAAATTCAAGTTACTATTATATCCATACTTTGAGGAGTAGGACGCTACCCTGGCACTATGGCTGGAGAAATGTTAAAGAAAATATGGATCTTTGTGAAGATATATATCTTAAATCTTCCTGTAGTCTTTTCACAGAAGTTTAATGGTTAACTATGCTAATGCGTGGGCTATAAACATCTGAACAATAATTCTTTTATAGACCACTACCCCTCCCATTGGAACAGACCATTGCACAGTCTATCACTAAAAAAAATCTTTTCAAAGGCTATCTGGTGAGAGCTTTTTATAAAATGATAGTCAAGGAGAGTCAGGATTGACTTAAAGTTATATAAATTAAACTTCAAGTTCTTCAGTTCAGGGTCATGTTTTTGGACTAAAAATGCTTTTGAAACCTTTTAACATCTAATCAATAATGTCTTGGGTAACTTGCGCTTTTCCTGCACCAGTTTCTATAATAATGACTCATTCACTTCCCTATCACTAAGCAGCATGAGCGCAACCTCCAAGCCATAGTCTCTGCACTTCATACAGCAGATCAGTTTGTCATGGCCAGAAATTTGGCCTTTTAAAGATATATTAACTTTAATGGGAAATGGGACTTTGAAAGATTACTATGCAATCCCAAAAATCAATATTAAGTACATTAGCTCCTAGACCTTTTTAACCTTATGGAAGTAATTCATGAGCTTTCTAGATATAATAACCTTCCCAAAAATTATTTCCATTACTGTCTTCACTTGCAGCCCCCATTGAACCTACTAACTGACAGAAATATCACTTATTCTGGGTTTTTTGATGCCAAGAGGCTTCAAGGTCATTAAGGAGTCTTTTGCTGTTTCCTCCTCCTCTTCCAATTATGAGATTTAAGCCCTTCATTGTATCCTATGAAGTATCTGTTGTAGTGTTAGTCTGTTCTCTTATCCAGGACCATAATGGAGTTTGCACCATGTCGTCTACTCCCAGAAATTTGCTTCAATGGAGCAAGTCTGGGCTTTTATTAAAAGTAGTTAAAACATCCGCTTGGTCCCTCAAGCATTAGTGGTACCTCCACAAGGTCTCATCGTAAGGTCAATGTACATAATGACTACAAAATCCTCATCTACCATATAAAGCCTAAGAAGCTGTCATTCCAACAGATCAGAACCTACTGGGACTCACCAAATTTAAATTTTACTAATAGGCTGCAAGAAAATCCAGAAGGTTCTGCTAAGAATGATGAGGAAAAATGCGGAAATAATTTATGACCTGGATGATCCAGTTGATAAGGTCATGGTCATTTATTGAAAATCCTTTCAATCAGTCCAACTCAGGTCTCTCATGACCTAGTTGATCTATAGCTACCCCAACTATAGCATTTATTGCATGGTCAAACATCTACCCTTGATGGTAATGATCTCTTTTACCGCTTCTCTTCAACCCATCCATTCAAATAGCCATATATTCTCAAGAACAAGGAAATCTACTTTTGGTATGAAGTTTAATAAAACCACCAATGCTGTGACCGCATTGTGAGGGGATGTCACAACCTCACACTATGGTACATCTAAGCAATAGAAAATGACTGGACTGCTGTAACAAACATATGACTGGCCAAGCTCTTCTTAGGATGTAATAAAACATTTACTCTATCTCAACTTGCAAAAACCAAGTCAGACTTTATTGGTAAGAAAGCATTACATCATCTTCCACAGCAAGTAATAGGGTCCTGTTCCTCAGTCTCTGTGTACATTAACTAAGAGCTTCCCTCCCCAGGAGGTTACTATGAATATATAGTGGTATTTGAAAGCTTCACCAGATAATCCCTCTTTAGACCTTTACTAACCACATTACCTCAGAGAAGTAATACAAACTTCTCATCCTCCATGTCTTATTAATTTGAAGTCCCCCAAAAATTTCATAATAATTGCAGCCCACAGTTTTTCGCCTGACTCTGGAAAGTCCTCTTAACCTCAATACTTAATCATGTCACTATACCGTTTATCACCCTAGTCCAATGGCCAAACTGAGAAGGTCAAGCAACCTCAGAGAAAAACTTCCACTATGATACAATCGCATCTCATAACTCCTAGTCTGCTGATCCCCTCGGCGCAGCTTTACTATTTTTTCTAGCACATCTTAAATGAGGTCTTCCCTTTGATATAACCCTCAATGCAGCCCCTCTTCAATCTTTTGACCTTGCCTAAAACCCCCAGTCCCAGCTGCAAAAGATTTGATTAATCAGATCAAAGGCCAAAAAGTTGGTATAGGAGCACATCTCTTGCGACTTAGAAAACTACAAGAAGTTTTTAATTATAAGCGCTACCCTGCTCATGAGTTCTAAGTAGGTTTAATTAATCATGCTTGACTCCTGCAACTTGATTTTTTTATGTTGCAAATTTCCTGTAAGAAGTTTTGTTCTTTACTGTCAAGGAAGTCCTGAGGTCTAAGGCTTGCTGAAAAACCCGCCCAAGGTACTGGAAAGTACACCAGATCTACCAAGTCTCCATCCCCTTCTCATCAAGGATCTGATTCCCATTTCACCTCAGACCGTTCAAGTGGACTAAGATATGGGTGAAGAGGTGGAAGCAGTACTAATACTATAAAAGCTGCGGTTTTAGTGCAGCACCTTATTATCAGAAAGGTCTATACTTTTTTATAATCAGCTGAGTGAGCGCAAATCTCTGCACCAACTGCAAGAAGCTGGTCAAAGAGTTTCAAAATTTACACCCATGCGCCACGTTAATAACAAAGTTTGGGAACTCTATTCCTTGACACTCCACCAATAATATAAAACTATGACCTTTTTTAATCATCCTCAGGGGGAGTGATCATGAAACTATAAGGTAAGTGTTATTTTAAGTTCTAACTTTCAACTGTTGAGATTTGTTTTGCCCAAACATATGAACAAATTGCTACTTATGTAATTTGTGTTATATTTAACAATAAGTATATTGTGACTTTTATTGATCTGGCCGCTATGCCAACGTCATCCTTTCAGATTGAGTTGTAATTAACTTTGTCTGGCCACATTGCTAACTACAATGTACTTGTAGAAATTTGAGGTCCATTGATAATTATGGTTAGCAACAATGCAATATTGGCTCCTCACTAACTTGCAAGCGCCAAACCCATAGTAGTTAATTTATATCAATTTCCTTTGCCTTACAGCCTTGTAACCCAAATAACTTATTTAATGATATCTCTCAAGCCCCCACGTTAGCGTAAAACAATTTATAAATAGTTTTAGATATCTTTATCCTTGAATATAAGTCAGAATCTCATCCCTATAAGGTGACTATAATAAAGTCATAAATCCACAAGGCTAAGTCACAGCTTCTTTTCTACCCAGAATAGAAATTCAAATAAGTCAATATTACTTAGTGAAGCTAAATAGATATTTGGCAACAATAAGAATTAAAGTCTTAGGAAACATAAAATGAAAGGATTGTCAATATGAAGTGAAAGTAGGTTTAAAAACTAGTAGCTTAAGTTTAATATTACAAAAGAACTCCCCAGACAATTATTGCAATTTTTGAATAAATGTCAGTACACAGAGAGATGGTATTATTACCCTGTTTTTTTTAAAATAAAAACTTGTTATTGACAGCTAGGTATATATTGGTTTTAAGGGTATCTGTCCTTGTACAGGTTACTTTATACTCTGGTGCAACAAACATGTGCAACAGAAATTAACGCTTTATCCCTGATTTCAACACCAGTTGTAAAGTAAATATACTGCCTTTCCTTTTATGGAAAAGGGTTCCCACAAACACCTGCCAAAACCCTCTTGGGTAGCACTGAACTAATGGGCACTAAATATATGACCTCAAGTTACTGCCCCACTGGGGGATAGTATCCCCTCACACATCTAGTTCAGCCTCTAGAGATTTACCATTGTAGGATTTTTTCTATTTGAAGAGAAACTTAAAAGCTGAAGAGCCCACCCCTCCTATGGAAAGCCCTCCTCTACTTGGCTTAAAGCGTAGATGAAATATGATCACAGATTTTTTTAGTAGTCAACCATTTAACTTTTTAAAAAGTCAACATATGTACTTTAAGTAGAAATCAATATCTTAAGTGATTATATGTATACTTATAAAATTTTATTCATTAAAATCAAGCTGACCTTACATGAAAGAGGGACCAAAAAGCCTATGCAGTGTCTGGATTTTTAAAATTTTGGAGTAAACATGAGTTGAGTATTGCTCCAGGGACTAAGAAAAATAGAAAAGGATCTAGTTTATTTTTTTCCATCCAAGTTGTACCAAAACTTCTGAGCATTTAATTTATTGCAACTTAGGTTTCTCAAAATTCCTTTGTGAAAATCCAACAAAAAATTAAAACTTTACAGAATAAAGCCTCTTTATTAAAAAATTTTGTTAGTATACCTTAAAAGCAAAGACATTTTTATTAAGGTCCCAAGTATAAGGTTGAATTTTTAATAAAACAATTATCAAAACACCATACTAATTGCAAAGTAACGCTCTAATAAAATTTAAAATTTATAAATTGACAAACTCAATGTCAAGAAAATGATATGATTGGACAATAAGCTATACATTCCACCAGATTGTAAATTAGAAAGAGGTGAACCCAAGATTGAGTATAAAATATATTGATGTGAAGCAAATTGATTATAGCCTCAATAGTTTATCAAATTAAAGGAATTTTGCTAAAGCCTTGTGTCACAATTCCAATATGACTGAACAATATGCCCTAAGTTGTTATGGCAGAATGGATGGTATCCGCTGAGTTTGATATGAGTTATGGTAATTTGAGTGCCTCAAAATGAGGCGATATTGAGTTGTTAGGGAAGTCGCCTCAAGTTAGGTTATTGGTAAAATAACGAATGAATAATTAGTGGAACCATTGAGATATGGCGAAGTGAATTACTAAGCCATTGAAAGCGGTATCATTTGAAGTAGCTATAATATAAGTGAGATGAGATAATCAAGAGAAGGAGGTTGTTAATAGTTTAAGGGGTAACAAAACAGCGAGGATCCGCTGTGGTTATTATATTAATAAAGAAGTATAATGGGAGCAAGTGCTCCATAATTATTAAATAAAGTATATTTCTGTTGTTTCAAGGGCAACAATCCTCATATCATTGGTCCTATTGCTCAGTGGGTCGAACCCAGCAGAACAAAGATATGGCATATTTCAACAATAACGCCAATTTTATAACACCTTGATATAGACAAAAACTCCTAAAAGAGAACGAATAGGGGATTATTAAGTAGAGGGTGGATTTAATTTAGAATACCAAGATAAGAGTTGAGCGGAAGGATGAGAGGAGAGGGTTTTTGAGTAGTCCATAGATAAGTTCTGAATTTATTTCTTATAATAAAAAGTGTTGATTGGGGTGATTGCTCCATATATTTTATCTATCAGTTTTTATTGGGGATTAACGATCTGCATATCATCCTGTTCCATTTCTCAGTGCTAATACCCTGTGTAAATAAGCTCACCAAAATTAACAAGCGACACCAGAATCAACAGTGGTGCTCACTACAGGGGGCCACTGGTCAACTGTAGTCATTAGGCCTGGGGCATCATGGCAAGCCCTTACTCGTTACTCCATAACCTGATAGTATTTCACGCCCAATACACTGAGGAATCTAGGAAAGCATCCAACGAAAAACTGGCACTTTTTACGATGATGGAGCTGAGTGATGAAGAAGCTATGATTAAATTGCAGTTAGGAACTCGTCCTGCATTGGCGGCAGATCAATAGGGCCAGTCTATGAACGTGACCCCTCAGCAGCTGCAGGAGATTATATAATGGCTTCTGCAGGGTACCAACTTTAATAAGATGAGGTGGGGAGCAAGCCCTGAGTTTATTCTACAACCAACGGGACTAAGAAACCCGCTATGCGTTATACATGTCCTATCTTGACTCAACTACCACATCCTGTCCCACTGGCTCAGTACCCATGGTAACGTGAATATTAAGTTTTGTACATGCAGCTGTTGATCTTCCAGCTACTGCATGTGCTGGACCACCACAACATTGATATGGGGGACATCATGCAGGTTGTTCAAGAAAAGCAGAATGATAATCGCCTTCTACTTGACTGCCTTCATCACCTTTCTTGGAGATTCAGGGGACAATTGCACATGTGGACAACCATGTTGTAGCTGTCCGCCGTCATTTGATAGAATTGGTTCCCCAGTTGAATCAGGAGTTGCTTCAAGTGATAGGGGAACTGTTGGACTGGTGCAGTCTATCAGTGGAATGGATTTGCGATGTCACCATGTTGGGAAGCAACACCAAGCAGTTTATGACGGACCTCGAAAAAAGATCTAAAGCAATTGAAGAATAAGTGGGGTGAATTTAGAGACAGGGTTACCCTAACAGAGCGACATATAACGCATGACATTAACTCTGTGGCAGCTAAATTTAGTTAATCTCACGTTGATCGGAGTAACTAGCAGATAAATGACTATATGCCCAGATCTTTTTTGGCATCCTCATAATATCACCAGCTGTTGGATCAGATAAATCAATTAGAGAATGTAGTTAGGCAGATGGAGCCAAGCCATTACCCTTCCATTCATTGAGATGGTAGAGTAGCAGATATGTGAGTGCAGTTGGATACCCTTCAACGAGCCAACAAGGAACTGGTGTGAGAACGAGCCACCCTCATTAATCAAGTAGATGAAGCAAACCAACAAGCGAGGGACACTGGATTGCAGAATGCAAGAATGCAGGGATCATTTGAGATGTTCTTTCACAGCTTCATGAAATATGCATAAACTGGACAATGTTCAGGAATAATGATGTGAATTTCATAGCTAGTTTTTAGTGCTTCAACAGGAGGTGCAAGATGGCTGGTGTCAGTGCTATTCGGTTAAAACTGAGAGAATAATTGATGAACACTTTGATGAACAGATTGGTAAAATAGAAAAGGTGCTTCCAGTGGCGAGTTGGGAGAGTAATGCTACGGATCAGCAAGTGAGTATCCCTCAGGGGTCATGGCAGCCCCTCCTTGCAATCCTACATCTTCCCAGTCCACTTTGGTGAAATTGCATCCATCCGTGCAACCCTATTCTAGTTCACAAGGGGAAGTTTCTATCAGTCGTTTGGAGCCTGTTTCAGCAGTTCCTCACACCTGGAATCCGGAGTAAGGTGAATTTGTACAGATCTTGAAATTACCTTCTTCAGTTATAGTGGGAACATGCACAGATATTTCAAAATGGTTCAAATTCGCTGTATAAGTGGAATTGGATTAGCAGAAAGCAAAACTGTTGCTTTCTGCTTTGGACATTAGAGTACTGACCAAGGCACTTGTTACCACAAAAATAGTTCCATATCTTATCAAGAGGTGAAGAATACTGTGCTCCGTCTGTTTGGGGGCGTTGCTAAGATGGCGCAGCACAAGGTTAACTTTCTGGCCATACAGTTTCAAAAAAACGAGTCCCTGGTGGAGTTTTCAGAGCGATCCATGGCTGAAGCTCGAGTGTTAGTAGGAGCCAATATTCTGACCACATAGGATGTAGGCATAGCTATGACAGCGGCAGTCAAACCATACCTTGAAGTGCATAAAGATATGTCTCACATACTGGATGAAGGTGTGGGGCTTCATTAAATCGTGAACACTTTGCGCCATCTCTACCACTTTCAATGCTCCTAATATGGAGTGAAAGGCACCTACTATCGCTGAGGCATACTCATCGGGATATGGACAGAAACGACCCAGCTATATGCCATTGGGGAATATTTGTCCACCTTATATGTCAGTGGATCCTTTTCGCCCTTCTTACACTCAGCTGTTACATCTCCATCCTAACTTCAATACTTTGGTTAACTTTTGATTCTTACCTTCAGGCGCAAACTATAGATGGGAGGCATTTATAAATGCTTGCTTCTCATGTGGACGAAAAGAGCACTATGTGGTTAATTGCTCAGGTAACCAGCTGGTGTATGTGTTGCCATCTGGTATAATAGAGCTGAGAAAACTTAAGCGGAGTATAGATGGGATGCTCTACCCACGCTAATTTGAATGTAATTGTCCCTAATGACTCCCAAGAGACTCTATGTATTGAGCTTGGAACCCAGCCTGATGACTTATTATACCAACAACTTCTAGTGGATACCTTAGTCTCCATTTAAAAGAGTGACTATTCCCCTTCAGGCTCCGAGTTCTTCCAAGATATGCAAAAGCTGTATGCATGAAAAATCCTGGAACAAACGGTACAAGTGATGATGGACCCTCAATTGAAGTCGCCTCTCTAGTGGGGGTTAACATAGCCATTCCAATAGAAAAGGTCGCTCAGGAGTATCCTCATGTCAGTATGAGTATATCTTATTCCCTTGGTAACAAAAAACCCTTTACCGTTCATGTAATAAACACAATGATTCTTCTTATTTGGAGTATACCTGCTTTGATATCTTTGTTCAGAACACAAAAATCTGAGTTATTATAGATAATGGTGCCACTGTCAATATAATCTCCAACAAGCTTATGGCTACTCTTCCTCTGAAGCCTTATGTGGATCACAGAGTAGTGTATGGGACCGGGGGGCACAGAGTACTGTGTTTAAGGAGCTTTCAGCGCATTAACTTTGTGATTTGGCTCAGTTAGGGTTTCCACTCCAGCGATGGTTTTGCAAATAATAACTATAATATGCTGATTGGTGCTGCATTTATGAGGCAGGTTGGAGCTGTGGTTGATATGGAGAAAGAGACTATTAGTATTTTGGGAAAACATATCCCCATTTACTTTACATCTAGTGGTTTCCACAAGACCTGTTCTTCTCTAGCCAGATCAATTCAGTGTATAGTGATGGGGTGATTCCTGTCCAATATCAGCAAATGAAGCCGAGGACTAGAGCACTCCCCAATCAGATCTACAAGCACAACTGTATTTTACCATGAGCTACGAGCACTTTGAGTATAACTTCTGGGCATCAGGTCATAATAGGGATCTAGCTCAAAATAGATGTCCCTGAAGGGCTATACGGGAGATTGTGGGGCCCTACTAACAATTATGGATTGAACCACATGTGACTCTGGAGGCTACTGTTACTAAAAAAATGGGAAATTGAAAGTATTACTAATGAACCTACAGAAGGAATCAATTATGGTCCATAGGCACCAAGTGATGACTTATTTACATTTGGACCCTATTTACAAGGTTACCATATTCATGACTTCAAATCATGGGAAACCTCAGCCTATCAGCAAATCAATATTTGGCATAATGGCAGTGGTTCCGTGGGAAGCTCTAACTGGATTTTCAGAGTAATAGAAAGAAAAGGAAATACCTTTACTTAAAAAATATTAAGCTGTTTTTGCCTCTGATGACCAAGATTTGGGGTGCGCCTGAGAGGTGGCTCATCGGGTAGATATGGGAGATCACACTCCCATTTGATCATGGCCTATTTAATGCTCAAAGGTGACATAAAGGTTGTCTCCGATGAGGTAGAAAAATTGATTGAACTAGGGATGTTAGAGCTACCTATGATCTGTGGGCATCGCCGGTGCTTATTGTTAAGACAAAAGATGGAACAAACTGGGTGATCATTGACTATCAAAAGCTCAATAGCATTACAAAGAAAAATCCCTACACCCTTCCACATATTGAAGATGTGTTTGATTATCTTGGAAGGGCTAAATCTCTTTTCTGCCATAAATTTGATATTGGTGTACTGGCAGATCAAGTTGCCAGCAGCAGAATATGAGAAATTCGCTATAATCACTTTGAAGAGGTTAGTACAGCCTACACATATGCCACAGGATTTGTGCAACGCCCCAGTTACTTTCATCATGCTATTGATACGAGTTTAATGATTTGAAGCAGTCTTGCGTGTTAGTTTACCTCAATGATATCTATAGGTTCTTGTGAACATTCATAGAGTATCTTGATCACCTGAAACAAGTATTCAATTGACTCGCTGTCACTAATATCAAGATCAAGCCTTGGAAGTGTCATTTTTTAAACAACTGGAATACCTTAAGTTTGTGGTGGACTCAAAAGGGCTTAAACCACAGCTGGCAAAGTTGGTTGCCATAAGCAAGATGACCTGGCCAGGTAATAAATGAGATATTTAATGGTTTTGGGAATGGTCAGGTAATACCGGAGGTTAATTACTAACTTTAGTTATACTAGAGCACCGCTCTTTGAGTTGTTGAAGAAATATGTTATTTTTGACTGGATGTAACGATGCTAAAACGTTTTTGATGACTTATAACCGCATTGGCAAGCGCTCCCATTTTGCAATACCCCAATTTTGACAAACAATTTATAGTACAGATGGATGCATAACATTCCACCATAAGGGAAGTATTATCTCATAATGATGATGACAGCGTAGAGCACCCTGTCACATTATGTAGCTGAAGCTTAAAACGTCCTAAACGAAATTACACTGTGACTGAGCTGGAGTGTTTATTAGTGATTTATGCATATAAACAGTTTCAAATATACCTCCACAGCATGAAATTCCAAGTGGTAATGGATCATGTCTCCTTGCACTGGCTGAAAAATCTCTGGAAACCTGAAGGATGGCTCGCATGATATGTGTTGAAGTTCCAAGCATATGATTTTGAGATTGTACACTGGCTGGGAGCAAAACATCAAAAAGCAGATTGTCTTTCATGGCTACCAATGGTTGCTATAATGGCAGATTTGGCCAACATTATGTATGAGAATATGGTGGTGGGTAAATACCATGATAAGCCGCTGCAAGTGATCAATGTGTTAGATGGTCTTAAACATGACACCTTCTTATGTGAAGGAGAACTAAATAAGCGGATTAGGGGTTGACGCTTAGTTTCCCTATACCCTCTGATAGGCCAGCGATTATTATGGAAGTACATTGGGAATTAGTGTCAAGAAGACATCAAGTTAATTTAAACCAGCCTGCCAATTTAAGTGCCAAAGCTCAAAATGGCAAGCCTTAATGCCACTGGCACTGCTATTTGCATTACTGTTATGAAACCAGGAAGGATTTTCGCCACTGAGTGCCCATGTGCCATAGTTGTGTATAGGAACCTAGCGAAGAACCAGGTAACATGACCATGGGTCTCATAAGTAGTTGAAATATAGTCAGGAGGGTTGGTTTAGATATGAACATAATAAAAAACTAGAGTTGGGTAAAGGAATTATTATTGAAAAGTTATATAAATAAGTCGACCAAAAATTTTCTCAGTGCAATGTGACTGATTAAATAGTGTTCAATTTGGCAGCTTGTAAAAGCATGGGATTGGAGTCCTCAAATACTATCTAATCCAGCGAATTTTTGAGGGAGGGGGAAACAATGATTTTAATCTGAACTGACATTAAGGGGATCGGTGGTAGGCCAAGTCACTATTGGTTTGAATGAAAATGCCTGACTGAGGCTTTACTGCATTTGCAACAGTTAGCGCAACAGCATCTGGCCCAATGGACAATGGGAATTTCCCAGGGCCACTCAACATAGGGGTGGCCCAATGGGTCAGAAATGGGTTCAGGATGGCCACACCGTGCCCAGTTGCTGGAGCGTTTGTTCAGCCAAATGAGTATTGATCAACATCCCAATTTTTGTGATGGGGTTATAAACTATTGATAACAGTCCCTGATGGTGATACCTGACCATTGGGGTTTATCCCCAACTGTTTTGAAGGGAGTTTGGAGTCAGCCACTGTACTGCTCAACAGCTCAATACATTGGCAATTTTGACCAAGAATTAATTACTTGTCCCCTTTTGATTATGAGTTGCATGCCCATAAGGAATTATTCCCATAGATTTTGGACATTCTGACTTTGATTTTGAGGGTTCCACGCCATCAGCTTTATAAAATACATCCAGCTCGTGGGGATGACAGGTACCAACGATTTCTGCACAGACCTCCTTTATTCAGAGAACTAATTCAGCAGAGGCAAGCATGGGGACAGGGGTAAGAATCTTTAGAATTAGAGCTGTTACCCAGCGCTCGTCTACCACATTAGCGAGGTCGCCCTGTGTAATGAGAGGTTTAGCCGCCCTCTTTGAACCTTTTTATTAGAAAATGGCACATTTGCCCAGTCCAAGCAGAGGGGTTGCTCCCCTAGACTTACAAGTAGGGAACAGTGGGTTGCTAAAACGTTGGAGTTTATGAGACCCTGCTACTATTGGGGGAGCATTGTGACGTGCTGGAGATGGTTAGCTGTTTTCATCAGTGCAAGTGGAGAAACCATTCCACCTGAAGACCACATACCAGATGGGTAATCCCCAGTTTGCCTGAGATACTGTTTCTCTAGATGTGGTGGATCCTTTGCCAGCTGGTGTGAACTGATCTAAGTACATAATCGTAGCAATTGATCATCTGATGAGGTGGGTGGAATCAAGGGCGATTAATGAATTGGGGAAGTCACCACTGTCAAGTTTATTATGAAGTATGTCATACAGTGACATGGCTTACCGCTGTTCATCTTAATGGACAACAGAACAAATTTCACTTCGTATATCCTTTCTAAGTAAAACAACTGATGGTAATCTGCGGAATCTTGACTATGCCATATCATCTGGAATCCAATGGAATGATGGAGCGGATCAACGGAACATTAAAAAACATACTCCACAAGCTTGTGAAAGATTGACCCTCTGAATGGAGTACCTTTCTACCCACAGCTATCTTTGTGTATAATATCAGCTACCATTCAGCCACTGGCAAGAGTCCTTTTAAATTGTTATATGGTAGACATCCAGATTAAACTGCCCTGCTTTACTATTGCATGGAGGATACTGGTGGCGTGGAATTTAAGCGTTATTTGACCAATTTAATGGAAACGGTGATCAAACTACAAACAGAACCATAATCTACCAGTTTGGCTAATAAGATTTGTGATCAGGCAGCTGACCAGAGTAGATGTAGTAAACTCCCGCAGTTTTCTTTAGTAGATCATGTTTGTTCCACGAAAAACATGGATTTAGATGGAACAATCTCGCTAACATTTGGATTAGGCCATTTGAAATAATTGAGAAAATTGGTATTGATGCCTACACCATCAAGGATTTTCCGATGGTCTGGATAACAACTGAGTTCACATAAAGTTCCTTTGAGCATAAAAGCAACAGGAGCTTATTGTCCAGTCAAAAGGAGGGTAATGTCAACAAATTATATGACTAAATGATAAGCTATACATTCTAGTGTATCATAAATTAGATTTGAGGAGAACCTCAAGATTGAGCGGAATATATTGATGTAAAGTGAATTAATTATAGACTCAATAGTTCAGCAAATTAAAGGAATTCTGCTAAAACCTCAAGATAGACGAAAAACTCCTAAAAATAAACAAATAGTAGATTGCTAAGCAGAGGTTGGAGATGACCTAGAATATCAAGATTAGAGTTGAGTGGAAGAATGAGAGTATGAATCTTTTAGTAGTCCACAGATAAGCTCTGCGTTTTATTATTAAAATATAAGTGTCAATTGTGGCAATTACTCCATATCTTATATATCGGTTTTTATTGGGGATTGGCGATCTGCATAAAGGCCGTTCCGTTGCTCAGTGGCTAACACCCTCTGCAAAACAACTTGGTGGATTTAACCCGTATCACCAATTTTTAACACTCTGGGATGCAGCATATTCTTAATGGCATCAACTTTGTCCATAATGTGCTGGATATCATCTCCTATGACCTGTCTCTGAGAAACTCCATTTTCATTGGAAGAAATAGCACTTTGATATTTAAAGTTTTATCAAATCTAGCATAAACAAGTTAAGCTTTCCCATAGGTGTTCCACATGACAATAAAGGTACACAAAAAAAGATGTTATCATCAAGTTTGACAAAGACAAAGGATAATTTCTATTCCCCAAGGGTCATGTCCATGGCGCTTTGAAAAGCGCTGGCGCGTTACAGAGGCCTTGGCGCATCCTTGTGGGTTCAAATAACCCTTTGTTGGCTATGAGCGCACATTTGGCTCATCTTCAGGGTAAGATCCAACTGCCAATATCTGATAGCGTGATCCATGGCGAAAAAGTATTGCATTTGGCAAGCAAGCAGAGAGTAATGCTAATTTGAAGCAGGGGGTGACTGTATCTCTTGGTGATGGTATTTAGCTGATGCTAGTCCATCACCATTGAATGGCTGTCGTCCTTCCTTCGAACTTACAGGAGGGGGGGTAGCACAAGGACTTCTAAGGGCACCAATAGCCTAGCTTTGAGCAGCTGTTTGAGCTCTACCGCCACATGGGCTTCTTCAACCTTATTTGTTTTGGTAAGGTCGGGATCAAATGGGGGGAGCGTTCTCAGTCCCCAAATGATGTAGTACCGCACTCCTTTTTCCAAAATCATAAGTAGAGGTCAAAAATAGGACTGAGTACTCCTTCAATAATTCTCTAACCTGGCTCTGTTGGTCCCCCCGTGAGCTCTTTCCTGATACATTTATTGATTAGAGCCACTCTCTTTCTACTCAGCATAATTTTCCAAGCAAATTTTATGGAAAAAAAGCAAACTTCAATCACCCATCATAACTTTGCTCAAATATCCTCAGATTCTCCACTGGATGCTTCAGTTAGGGGGTAGTGGTAAAACTCCCCCCACCATTTTTCATCCGGTGGGAAAATGCACATGGACTGATTCATCCATTCATACCAAACCCTGGGACAATTTGTTCCTCCCAAGGATCTTGATGCCCACCTCACTCATGCCCATGTGGTGCCTCGTTGCCCCTTGTGCTTCCACGGAGCAACATGTATTTTGGCCTTAGGGTCAAATTATGGGAAACCTATCCCTTACCACAACCAAGCCATTATTGAAATGGCTCAGGTGGTGATGCTTCCCGCAAATTTTATTGATTTCCGCCCCTATAAGGGGTATTTTGATCTCAGCTTCACCTGAGAAGCTGGCGCCGCTATTGCAGAAACTGTGCCCCTGGTTTTCCAGGGTAATCCTCTCCCCAAAATTTAGACCTGGCTCCCAGAGGATACCACTTTGGTGGTTCTGTTCGCTGGTTTGACCACCCACCTACCCCCTGCGGTGCTCCACCAGGAGCTGATGGATGGTTTGGCGGCATATGGCTCCAACCTCATCTTACAATTTCTGGTCCCAAATGGGGCCACACGCCATTCTGGGCCTCGGGCGTTTGCCACAATCAGCCCTGAATTTAGTAAAATTGCCTTGTCAATTCCCCCCTACTGCTGTCATTCCTTCTGCCCCTGATCATCAGTTCTGGGCCCACGTTGAGGGCGGGCGGACAATCTGCACATCCTGTTTCAAGTTGGACCACTCAAAATGTAAGTTTGCTTCCTTTGCTGCTTCCAATGGCTCTGATTTTTTGTCTGCCAGCTTCCAATCTGCCACCCACCCCACACCAGTTTTTGTATGGGGTACAATCCTACCTTCCCCTCCCCCAAAGCCTGTTGCTGCAGTCATTCCCGCAGCCACCAATCAGCCTCTCCTTGCCTCAGTGCCACATATGCTCCCTTCAATCAAGCACCAGCTTGGACCTCAGTTTGCTCCCATGCTTCCTCCAATGAACCAACCAAACCTCAGTCTTACGCCAAATTCAAAATTGAAGTTAAAATTATAACCCTTGGGATCTATTGGCTTAAATTGATGAGTCTAATAATATTATTGAAGACTCCGCTCTCCAAATTGAGCAGTTTGTGTATACTGGCCACGAAGCTGAGCTACCCCCTCATTTATTTGCCTCCCAGAAAAACGCTTAAACGTTCCACAGTGACCACCATCTGGCTGTTAAAGCAACGACTAAGCCAGACTGTCTTCCTCTCCGCAAAGCTGATGTTAAATTAGTGGCGATGCTCGCATGAGGTGTCTCTCCTCCCATTATCACCTCCACCATCAATACGCTCCAAAACAATATGATGATCAACGCTCAAAAATATGCCAATGATGCCATCCAGCACATGGCAGTGGTAGCACGGAATCCCAAAAGCCTAGATTACCTGCACCTATATGCCACGTTTGTAAAGCTCCCTGAAACATGCATGAAGGCTGAAACAGCTTTGGCCAATTATGTTATCTCTCTTATGGTCAACCACTGTCTTCCTTCCACCCCGATCATCATAGATTTTACTCTGAATCCCATTGACGCCTGACGCCCTTGATCTCCACTGTAACCCGTGCCCTGCTTTAGGGTGAAGACACTGCCGGGGATGAGCCCCCTGATCCCCACTCCCCTTCTGCCATGATAGGATAAGCAGCTCCCACTGTCCCACCTGGTTGGTTTTGTTAGCGTTTTGTGTTTCATCCACTCATTTGGATGGTTCATTCATTTTGTTCAGTGAAAATCTTATTTTGTTTGCTCTTTGAGTTTCAGTAATGTCCATCCCCTGGTCAGTTTACCTCAAAAAAGAAAGTATTCACTAGAGCCACTGAGGGGATTTTTCCAGACCAAAATCCCTTAGACTTCCAAAGATGAAGATATCATCAACAGTCTTTACCAATATGAGGAGAACATAAGCAGCTGGAATATTAGGGCCCACTACCCTAAGCTTGTCAGTAAAGGTAATCAGCAAAACCAATATGAATCCAGAATAGCCTGGATCTAAAATCCCTGGGCTGGTTAGGACCTCTTTGATTGACAGGTCTCAAGGCCAGGACCTCCAGCAGGTATCCAGAGGAGATGTTAACATGGATTCATGTGTCAACAATAACTTGAGACATTGGTAGTATAGTGGCCATCTTGGGCAAATAATTGGCACGCCTGCTAGGCCTTATACTGCAGAAGGGGTCATCCGATCCTGAAAGCCCCTCATATGATACCTGAGCCATTCATTACTTTAGGTACTAGTGGTGCATAACCCAAAAGGGGGAGCCGCCACGTATCAACAGGATAGTGGGGGAGTAGCATCAAATCATAGTGGTTATAATCACCATTATTTACAGATCATAAGGTCATTTTTGTGGTGACTTTTCTTTCTCGTTGCAAACACTTTTGCAACCCATTCAATTCAAGACTAAATCTAGTTTGATAATCTCATAGAGGGGATTAGTCTGTGCCCATGTCTGGGAGCAGTTGGGCAAGCAAGGCAAGAGGAGCAGGCGGAAGGCTTGAGGTCTCTAACGTTTGAAAACGCCCCGGAGAATCTGGAGGAATAGAAAAAAATCTAAAAAAACTGGCGGTCACAATTTCCCCCAGAGATACTCGCGTGGCAAGCATGATGCAACCAGTACATCAATACGCCACATTCCCAGCCACTTTCTGCGGTGGAATTCGGAGTCTGTGTGTATCTGGACATCCAAAAAATGGCTCTATGGGAAAAATTTTGTGAAGATGTACACAAAATTTTCCTGACTGCGGTGTATGTGGCACCTCACTCCATGTCGCGCGGTTGGCTGGACCTAGGTTTTGAAAACAAAATAACATCAGATGAGGCTGCAGCGTTGCGCATAGTGGTTGACCTCCCCGAAGGGCAATGGGTCATCAAAACTAAATGCACCAGATGGACAAAATCAAACCAAATTTTCCTCACGTTTGACTTTTTGCCTACTATAGTAAAACGTGACATTTTGGAGCAACACCTGAAAGATGGTCTCACCATATACGGCGAAATACAATCTTTCAAAATGAAATGTTTCACACTGATGCCACACCTGTGCACCAGCAAAGCCATCGCAGTTCTGACCCCAACCAAGGAGATCGTGAAGGACCTAACCCAGATCCCGCACTCCACCTTTATTGACATTGCAGGGCACACCACCCACCCATTCCAGGTAACCGTGGACAGCGCGCCCCCCATTTGCACCCACTGTGACGCGTTCGGCCATAAGGCGCATGCATGCCCCATCAAAGAGGGCATCACATTCCAAGAGCACCCCTCAGTGGCCATGGCCAGCGGAGAGGCGCACTATGAACCAACCGCAAGCACCAAGGAGGCTTTCCTGTGGGGAGCACAAGGCTGCTACCTATTGGTAAAGCCCATCTCCCCACAGGAGCAGAAGAAGGCCAAGCAGGCCCATAGGACCGCGGCCAAGGAAGCGGCCAAGGCCACCACCATCCCATACTCACAACGCCAGGAGGACATGGAGACCTTCGCGGCGGAAGCAACTCAGGAATCCATCACCCAATCAGATTGGGAGGCCCATGCTGAACGGGCCACTCAATATGAGGATCTGATGGGAGATTCAATCTCACCCAATCGCTGCACCCAAGCCCCGGTCAAAACTGACTTGAGACCTATCCCAACAGAAAATTTTTTTTTGCCCCACTCGACGGTCCACCGAACTTATCTGCACCACAAAAAATTCGTCCGACGTCGGGAAAACAAAGAGCAAAGGCCAAAGCCAATGCGACCTTTCTGCAAAAATTAACAAAAACCCTGATAGCGTTGCTGCTAATACCCGTGCTGCTGTGAAAGCCCGTGGGGACCTGGAAGAGGCTGGTGGGCCCGGGGCCCACCCCCTCACACCTAAGGTGCGATGGGGGAAACCTTCACTCTAGGGATGCTGAATATCGCCGGACTCAAGACCTCCCTGTCCCAGGCTAGGAAACTGAGTTTTTTACAAAACAATTTACCCATGGATATCCTGGCCATCCAGGAGTCCCACTGTCCACGAGGTTCCGAGGATGCTTGGAAAACAATGCTCCTACCATCCCTATCCTTTTGGTCGAAGCACTGTGGGGTGCTAATTCAGAAAAACAATTTTTTCAAATTTACATCTTCAGAAATATTCCTAAATGGCCGAGTGCTCGTTGTCACCTTCTCATGGGCCAATGTTGCACACACAATTGTCAACATTTACACCCCAAACGGTGCACAAGAGCATCAGGAATTTTTCTCATCAGTCAAATCCCTCCCGCTACCCCCCAATTCTTTCCTAATTGGCGACATGAACTGTTGGCTAACCTCACTAACGGACCGGTGGCCACCCTCACCCCACACCCCACAGGGTCACGTAGAACTACGCGTTCTAAAAGCCACCCTTGGGTTAATGGATGCGCTGCTGCAACATGCCCCACTGCTCGAAAACATGACGCGTCCCCAAGTCCACAACGGCCAATTAAGGTCTATGACCCACATTGACCTTATTCTAGCGCTGGCAAAATTCCAACCCCACATCTCCTACTTCAAAACAACAAAAATGGAATTCTCCAACCACCGACTAGTCTTGATAACATACCACTTACCCATCACAGTTGCAAAGGCCCCACATTGGTGCAAAATCCACCCCCAGAGCTCGCGTCACCAGGATTTTCCATGTGGGTGGAAGAGGCAACTTTGGCAAAATCGTTTGTTGCACTGTTTTGCACGAACCCCATTTCCACATGGGCAACTTTCAAAGAAGACACCATCCGCCACTATCGCCATCTCTCATCCAGACACTCATGAGCCACATTGGCAGTTATATCGTGCACGCTGGCGGAATTGGCTCACTTGGAGTCCAACATTCCAGCCTCAGGATATAGCCCTGCATGGGGCCAGAAGTGGGCGGAGGCAGCAGCCCACCTCAATGCACTTGAAAGGCAACACAAACATCGGGTTTGTGTCCAATACAGGGCCACACGCATCACTAAAGGTGACAAGTGCACCGCATACTTCTTCAAAAAATTTTTGCACCATGCCAGAGCGTGGCCTGCACACAGGTGCAAAGATCGGACAATTCTATTGTGGACACACCAGCTGAAGTGGCAATCGAAATGCAAAGATATTACTCCAAGTTATACTGAGCTGAACCAATTCAGCCGGCCAAAATGGCGGAATTTCTCGACAGAGCTCATATCCGCACCATTTTCTGATACCCGGAAATAATGAATTTAATTACTCCAAATGAATTATGGACTGCCATTCGCGGTGCACCAAACCAAAAATGCCCAGGCCCAGTTGGCATTCCATATGAGTTCTACAAAAAATATTTTAAATATATATCCCCATTGCTGCTAGCCTCACTCAACCAAAGCCTGTTGGAAACACGCCTTCTACCAGGAGGACATGAGGCCTTTATGGTCACACTCCTAAGAAAGGGGATAGGCTAGACTTAGCCAACTGGCGCCCCATTTCTCTAACAAACACAGACACCAAAATTTTAACAAAAATCATGGCTAACTGTTTAGGGACTGTAGCATCTGCCACCATCTCCCCAGAACAATTCGGTTTCATCCCCAGAAGGTCGATTTGGGATAACGTGCATTCTGTGGCTAATGTGTGTCAGTCCACAGCCTCTGGGGCACTTGTATTCTTGGACCAACAAAAGGCCTATGATAGAGTAAACTGAGAATACCTTAGGGCCTGCCTCCAAAAATTCCGCCTACCTCCCCGCTTCATTAACTGGGTGAGGCTGCTCACGGAATCTGCAACAATGGCAGTGCGTGGCCCAGGTTTCCTAACAGAAGTAGTCCGTCCTCAAAGGGGCCTGCGACAAGGGGACCCCCTGAGCCCACTCTTATACAACTCAGCCTTGACCCACTACTGCGAAATGTGAATGCCCAACTCACTGGGGTCCATGTGCCAGGCCAAACCCCAGACAAGATGATGGCATTTGCAGATGATTGCGTGGTGGGGGTTTCTAATAACAAAGATGCATGCGCGCTTAAAGCCCTCATCCAGGAATATTCCCGGGTAAGCAACGCGGAACTGAACGCCTCCAAAACTGAAATCATCCTCCTTGGTCAGTTTCAGAACTGCTGGGCCCCAGCAAGTAGTTCCCAACCCGGCCCATCTGCTCACCCACACCCACGCCTTACTAACTCAAAACACACCGCTCCACTGGTGCTCCCCTTTGTGCCACGACCTACCATAGGACCATTACGCCATCTGGGCGTGTGGTTGGAGGCAGGTGGATACGCGTCAGCAGTAATGGAGTGCCATATACTGGACAACGTGACGAAGCGAATCGCCTCTCTCAGAGCCCACCCTACTACCCTCACTGGCAGGATTGTTCTTGCCAACTCTATGCTCCTATCCAAAGTCTGGTTTGGAGTCCACGCCATCCCCTTCTCACCAAGCTTCTTCAAATCCCTGTATGCTTTGCTACAAGGTTGGCTTTGGTCAGGCCGCCCTCCACCAGTGCGGCTAGAGGTCATGTTTGGCCCTCATCATCATGGTGGCATGGGCCTACTTGACTTCAAAGCCCATGCCGCCAAGATCCTGGGCACCTGGATTGCGGCCATCACTGCTCCTACACTCCCATCCCAACACTGGTCCCGCGCAGCCCGCTCCAACTTCTCCCGAGCCTTGGGCCTCAACAATCCATCAAACCCCCACTCCCTGATGAAATACCTCGCATCACACACATCAGCCACAGGTCCTCACGGGACCAAAACCCACTACAAACGAATCCTACTCTCCATGCGAAGCGCAGAGTGGAGAATTCATATCAGTGGACATACAACCCGAAGAGGCCGCCCCTCCCCTCAGTTCACACAAGAGGTACAGGGGCTACCCATCCATGATGGCGTGATCCCCATTCGACCCCAAGTCCTATCCAGGGTGGACTACCTGGACATGATGGACATCCCTTATTCCACTAAGACCCAAAAGACTATCTGGAAATACGCACACCATCCTCTGTTGCAGCCTCAAGTCCGCTCTCATGTGCGGCGCTGCCTGAGGCGGGTGTATCGTACAGCTGAGCGCTCTGATGCTTTACACTCATCCTGTGTCGTGTGTGGCCAGTAGGGATCGATGTTTCACCGCCTGGAGAAGTGCCCCACCTCTAAAGTAATATGGCGCGAAGTCCAACGTCTGCTAGGCCAGGATCAAACACATCTTTCAGTCTGTCAAGAGATATGTTTGCTTCATCAATGGCCTCCCCCTCCCACCCTCCCTCCGTGCTCTGGTGGTTGCAATCGCCATGTGGACTATCCACACGATTGTCTTGGATGCCATCGCTGGATCCATCCCCACCCTCCCTGAAGCTGTCCACAGATTCCGGTCTCATTTGGTGGATCACTTTCAAGCGTGGATGTTTGGATATCTCCCACCGCGTCGCTGACAGCTGGTCTCCTCCTGGTTCCCAGTCTGGTTCATCAATTCAGACCCCTTCCTCCACACGTGCTCAATAGTGGCTACGTCCCCTACACACGTTCCCTCCCCCTTCCCATAAGTGGCGTTCCCGCTGGCAACAAGAGATAGCATCGCTTCTCTGGGGTGCCTCCCCTGGTACTAAGTTTTGTCTCGTCTGAGTCATATTTGGAAGTGTCCGTCCCATGGTAGGCCTTCCCCGCAATAAATTTAAAATTTAAAATACAGATCATAAGGTCTTTACATATATAAGCAACCGGTTAAATGTTTAGAACATAAGGTTAACCATACATGATAAGACAATCTAATCCATAAACATTGGCAAGTATACCACATTCCCCCCTGAGCCTTTCATTTCAGTTTCACTTTCTAATAGGCAAGCCGAAGCCTTGCCCACTGTCTTGGCATCATGTGAGGTTTTGAAAACAAAGGGAACCTGATGTTCCAGCAGGGTTAGAAATCCTTCATTATAGTGCACTACCACGGTATAGTTCAAGAGAAACTTCCTCCCAAGGAGAAGTTCATAGCTCGTTTTACCCAGTGAAATGGCAGGAGTATTCTTGTCAGGCTTTTCAAAATGGATAGGTAGGGAAGAATAGGCCCCTAAGGAATGAGTACATTGCAGTTCAACTATGCCATACTCCATGTAATGCGGCAAATCCAGAGCAATTTTTATGCACTTCATCAATTTTGGATTTAATGACATTCATGAGGACCCACTATTGATGATGGCGTAAACTGAAATTTTATGAACTTGAATAGCAACGTGTGTAAGCAAAACTCCCAAACTGTGGAGGTAGTATGAAAAACATAGGAGTTTCACCAGAAGAAGAGTAGGCAGTATTAAGTTTTTTTATTATTAATGTGTACCAAAGCTTCATCTACAGGTACAATAGCTCCAGGTTTGCTAGAGGTCACGGATAAATATTAAGGTGAGATAGGGATGTCAGCATGAAGTGCATAGTCTTTCATGTTGACAACACAAATTCCGCCTCCTCAGCAAGTCGTTTCCAGCATGTATTGGGGCTGTTATGGAAGCCATTGCAGGAAATGCATTAGGGTCGAGGATTTTTCTGATTTTTGACAACATAAACCTGAGGATGGTTTTAGGAGACAGAGTCAGAAACCTTGGGATGCAGGGTCAATGAAGATATCTCTTTCAATATGTTGTGATTTTTGCTCCTATTCCCAGCTGGCTAGACTGCCAGGGATTGCTAGGGATAATTCCCTAATGTGAGGTGAATTAGAAATCGGTTGACCCTGATTTTTGGTAACTTTTTTTGGAGATTTTAGGTTAGTCACCTGAACAGATCTGTCAGGATCAATCTTGATGATATGCTTAAGATCTCGTTGGGCAGAGTTGCCAACGATTTAGGGGCATCTGATAGTTGTTTAACTTTCAGGTGTACCAATTGGGTTCAGTCAGTTTTCATAACTGAATGATCAGGAATTTAAGGAGTAAGTTGTGAGGCGAGTGATGCTGCCTGAAACTAAAAAATTTATCAGTTGGTTCGCGACCTGCCTTAGTGGTAACAAGTCTCATTACCTAAGCAGTTCACTTGCCAAATATGTTTGGTTCACTTAAGTCAAGAGGAAAACATTAGGGACACGTTTTATGACTGTTTCTATTTTAGGCCTCGAGGATGTCCAATGACTGAATCCTAGCCAGGTGGAAGACCATTGTTGCTGAGAGAAGGATGAGTGAATCAATGGCAACAGCTGCCGTTTCATTAAAGAGGTGTCAACTGAGGGTTGGGCGCCATCCCCCACTATAAATTACCTAGAATTTACTAATAAAGAATATAGTAAAATAGAATTTAGCAGATAATAATTTGTTAGACTATTACTTTTACTTAAGTCTTAGCTTGTAAACTTTATCAGCATTCAATTGTTCTATTTTTTTCTCAGAGATATTACTGCATTGTGTGATAATTGGGAGACGTTTTAAGATAAAGAGTAAGGATTTGATCTGGGATCCAGAGAGAAGCGGAAATAAATCAGGGATTGCTGAAAATTATGTGTCAAACTAGAAAAACAGTAAATTGGGATCTAAGAGTAGATCAAGTTAGGCGGTACAAGTGAATAAACCCCTATCTCATGACATCATAAGTATTTTGAGAGAAAATTCTGGCTGAGTGTTGGACAAAAATCTAGTAACCCCATTCAACTATGTATAATAGTCATCATATTATTATCAGATGATTATATCAACTATTATACAACGCGAGAGAATTGCACAAAACCCAAACCTGTGCAAGTAATAAGTTTATAGGGATTTTTTATGGCCAAAAAAACAAGACCTTATAAAACTTTTACAAAGTGGTGCTCACTACAGGGGGTATTTAAGTAGAAAAACTTAGAAGTGATGTCATATAAAGATGAGATAAGAAAACTATGGACAGAGTTGGCAACTGTTATTCAGAACGCCCTGAACTCAGCAGATTATTAAGAATTTGTAGCCTTAGAAGAAAGAGTCGCCAAGTTGGAGGAAGGGATCAATAATATTGCGAGTTTTATAAAAAATTAATTGAAAAAGTAACATCATTGAAGAAGAATGTAGGGGACTTAATTCAAGAAGTCTTATTTCTGAAAACAGAGTGTGAAGTGGATCACATTAGTTAAGACCATTCAGCACTGATATTGAGTGGCTAATTAGATAGATTGAAGAGTTAAAAGCTCACAAATGTGATTCTGAGCCATATGCAGTGACGGATGCTAAAGAAAGAACTCTTTTTATGATAATTGAGAAAGATGACTACCTCAAGAAACATGCTGCCCACTTTTACCATTATTTCAGAGATGATGCCCAAAATCACTCCCCAAGTGAGCCAAGTAGCCAAACCTAGAGAGGTGGCTAGAGAAACCTCAGAAGAATTCAAGTTGACACCAAAATTGCCGATTTTCCATCAGGATAACGCCCCAGCATTTTAGCTGATTGTTTGATATGACCATGTACGGATATGGTGATCATCAAAAGGCATTGACGGCGATCAATTGCCTAGATACCAATTGTCAAAACCTAATGTTGCACCACCTGGAGGGGTACAGCTGGTCATACGCAGAGGCTAAAGTGGCCATTATGAAGTAATTCAGAAGCCTGATGCGCATGTCAAAGTGCAAACAAGAGCTAATGGGAATACAATTCCATAAAGATGAATCTTTAGCAAGCTTTGCTGATTGTTTCTACCAGTAATCACAAATCCTGGTTGGAGTGAAGGTGCTTGATGATTTTAATGCAAGAATTGCATTACAGGAGGTTCTTCAGCCCTACCACAATTTGCACCAAATGATGTCTTCCATGTTCATGGCATAAATTACTACCTCTCAGATAATAGATAATTTGAAAATCCTGGGAGCAACCTTCAATGCCCCAAAAGAAGTTTTAAATCAAAACCATTATGAAAATCGAATCCCATGAAGGGGAATGAGGGTGCTAAAGAATTAAACCAAACTGTTCTTGGAAACAAGCCTGAAGATTTCAGACGGAATAATTGGAAGGAGAAAGACTGTTACCAATGTGGAGGAAAGGGACATTTTGCTGTAAATTAAAAAGCCCAAGGATCAAATCAACATGGTCCAAGTGAAAGAGTCTGCAACCACAAACGAGTTGGGAAAAGGGCCTGAAGCCTAGATAGGGAACAGTCTAGACCTGCAGAGAAGCCTGTTACTCACAATATTATGCATGATGAAATTGACATCAGTGATTTGTTCGTGGATGAAGCTGTACAGGATCAACTGTATCAAGTGATCAATTTGGACATGAATGTGGCAGCAAAAATTGGGGCAAAGGGGATTGACCCGAAATAATCCAAGAAGTTGCCCAGCCATATGCCCAACAACTAACGGACAAGTTCAAGCTGTAGATAATCCCAATGAATTTACTGAAGTCCAATTAGATGAGGCAAACCTATCAATCCCCCTCAGCGCAATAGAGGAATCGTTTCCTGATTTATTAGAACAAATTATTCACACCCTCAAATTTGGCTAATAACGCCACTAAACACTCAGTAAATACTATCTTAATATACTCTGAGTATACATATATAGACATACTATTGAATTGATTAAAGGTGAGGGCGATTGTTAACAGCGGAGCGCCCATTAATATTGTCTCAACCAAGCTGGTGAAGAGGATGAAGATCTCACCTGACTTAGAACACAAGAAAGAGTATGAGACAGCTGGGCGGAATACCACCATCTTCTGTGGAGCGTGTAGTGCTCTGCCACTTTGATTCAGATCCTTGGTTGTATTAGTGCCAGCAATAGTTTTGGCCAACCAAACCTATGACATTCTGATCAGAACTGAATTTCTACAAAAGTATGGAATTATATAACTTTGAGGATAATACGTTGAGCATATTGTATCAGACGTTATCATTGGTCTATCAGAAGGATTTGGAAGCTCCACTGAATAGGAGAAATAACTTAATCAATTTGATATACAATTATGGCATTGTCCTGATTAAATACCAACTAGTTGGTCAGAAGTGACAAGAAATGCCGTCGGAAATCCTAGAAATTTGGGGAATTCCACTGAGGATCAAGAATGAGAAAATCATACCGCTAGGATCACAGATGATAGTCAACACGGTGTTGACATTGGAGATACCTGAGCTGCTGTATGAGGAGGTCAGAAGCCCCTGGAAGAAGTCCAGTGTAGAGCCTTAGGTGTCTCCTGGTATGATAATTCCAGGCCATGGAGAAATTCTTCTCCTGGCGAATTTAAGTGAAAAACTAATGAAGATTAAGAAGAATCAGATCTTCACATTTGTTCTATTAATCCCAATGGCTGAACTGATGAAAATCCATGATTTTGGGACCCTCGATGAGATAGGATTACCAGCTGGGGTAAATGATAGTATCAACCTATTGGTAGATTGAGAGCAACTCACTGATCTGACGAAAGGACAGCAAGAGGAGGTGCTTGAATTGTTCAAAAAATATTGGGAAGTATTCGCCCAGGATGACCATGATTTGGGATGTGCTAGAGATGTAATCTACAAGGTCAATACTGGGGAAAATTGGTGATCATAGTGAGACCAATTTGACAGTCAAAGGTGGCCAAAGCAGTAGTGGAAGAAGAAATCTACAAACTAGTGAAGCATGGGCTTCTAGATTCATTTTCATGTCCCTGGGCAGGTCCAATTCTTATAGTGAAGAAAGAGGATGGCTCTAATCTGGTGGTGATCAATAACTGGAAGCTGAATAAGATTACAAAGAAGGATTCATATCCCCTACCAGAATCAATGATGCACTAGATCGATTGGGATAAGCGAAGTATTTATCCACAATGGATCTGATATCAGGATATTGGCAAATGATATGCCAAGAGAAGACAAAGAAAAATGCACGATCATTACTGCACAGAAGCTATAAGAACCGAAGAGAATTCCCAGGGTCTTTTTAATGCACCTGCAACGTTCTAGAGAGCCATGGATGCTATATTGAGCGACTTGAAGTTGTTGTGCATCCTGGTGTGCTTGTATGATACCAATGTTTTCAGTAGGAAGGTTACTGACCATTTACACCACTTAAAGGAAGTATCTAAGAGACTGTCCGTGGCCAACCTGAAGATAAGCCAAGAAAGTGTCACTTCAAGAAAGAGTTGAGATATCTGGGATTCATGATCAACTCTAGTGGACTGTAGCTGAAAGACCAGAAGATCAAAGCCATAGAATGAATGGCTAAGCTAAAGAGTGTCCAAGATATCTAAGCGTTCTTTGGAATGGTTGGATACGTTTAGAAAATTTATTTTGGATATTACCAAAATCGCTGAGCTCTTATACCATCTGTTGAAGGATATGAAGAAAAAATTCATATGGAATGAAGAAGCACAGAAATTTTTCAATGAGATATGCCAATATCTGATAGATTCTCTGACTTTGAAATATCCAAATTTTGATCGAGAATTTATTATACAAAGTGATGCTTCATTAATGGCGATTGGCGCCATATTAAACCAATAGATGAACTTGTGGACAAACATCTGGTGGCAAATGTGAGCTGGACACTCTCTGCCGCTGAGAGAAACTACACCATAACTGAGTTTGAAGGACTTGCATTCATTTACGCCTATAAACAGTTTTGGGTGTACATCCATGGAATGCACCTCAAAGTGGTCATGGACCACTCCTCGTTGCATTGGCTTCACAATTTGCAAGAACCAGAAAGATGACTGGCCCAATGGGCATTGAAGTTACAGGCTTATGATTATGAGATTGTCCATTGAGTGGGGGCTTCTTTTCACAATGCAGATGGCTTATCGCAGTTACCAATTGTACAGATGGTATACCAGAAGGAGGATGAGTTATTCCAGATAATGGTTGATGGAGAGATTGGGAATGAGCCCTGAGAAATCCAAGGTTCGCTTCAAAAGCAATAGAAAACACTGAGAATATAGATGGAAAATTTTCAAGATAAATAAATGGGAAGCGGTTACTATTCCTAAAGCTGTTGGAAAGAGCAGCTATTGTTCAAGCCGCTCATAAGGTTGTTGGGCATGGAGGCCTGAGAAAAAAACCGATTATATTCACCAGTACTACTGGGAGTCAATCAACTACAATGTCGCTAACTATCTAGCTTGATGTGTGGAGTTCCAGCTGCACAAGCTACATAATAATACAATTGGATACTGACTGGTCTGCCCTGGATTTTCTTGGCTTATGGTGTCCATTGACATGATGGGACCTCTAACAATGAGCACAGTGTGATTCAAGTACATAATAGTTGCTATTGATCATCTGATGAGATGGGTCAATACAAAGGCCCTGGCGAAAGTAGACGCTACCAGTACCACAAAGTTCATCCTGGATCAAGTAGTATACCAACATGGATGCCCGCAGGTCCTGCTGAGTGACAATGGGACAAACTTCACATCTCATGTGATCCCACAGTTAAATGATTTAATGGGGATCCAAGGAGTCATGTCTGTATCCTACCAGCTGGAGATGAATTGAGTGATGGAATGAGTTAATGGAACGCTGGTCACAACGATGAGGAAGCTGGTTACAGGAAGAATTTCTGTGTGGGGAATGTACCTGAGTTTGGTGATGTTTGCCCACAACATAAGTTATCATACAGCAATGGGGAAATTGCATTTTGAGTTACTATATGGAAGAAAGGCCGCGTTTCCACCAGTTTATATTTGGTGGTGGAACCAACATTGGGGATGAGTGCCTAACACTACTTGAACCGATTGACAGATATCCTGATCAAAATGAAATTGTAAGCATTTGATACTACTTTGAAGAAAAGTATATAAGAAAAAACACTGGATGATAAGAACCAACTGGCCATATCAGAATACTAAATAGGTGAAAGAGTTGCCTATTGCAATATGAATGGTTTTGGGAGAAGAAAAAAAAACTAGATGAATTTTGAACAGGTCCATTTGAGCTTATCGCAAGATGGCAAATGATGCCTATTCCATCAAGGATCTCTTGGATGGAAGAGTTTGTAAATTGAGTCCATGATGAGTATTTAAAGCGATGGATCAATGAAAAAAAATAATAAAAAAGAATTCCCAAGGGACTACTGAACCATTAAGTTGGTTATGTCCTAATGATTTAGTCAAGTCCAAAAAAGGACATCTGAACCAATCTAAATGGTTAAGTATTAAAAAAGTAAGAGCTCTAAACCATAGAAACCTGGTAGGTCTAAGATAACCTAGGATCCAGTTTAGGAAAAAAATAAAAAAGATGACTGCTGAACTGAAACAAGGTCAAGTTCCATGGAAAAGAGAAGAAAATAAGTAAAATATTGATAAAAATTATGCTAAAAATATTATAAACCACATAGAAAAAACCGATATAAATTATTATTTTTATTTTTATTAATTATCCTTGATTCAGGAATGATTTCACTGATGTTGTATCTTGGGGGAGGGAGGATGGATTGCTGTAAGAATGAATAACCTGTCAAAATCTATGTGAGATTAGATGCTAGCGAGGGCTAGACCTACACAAAACCAAGTTATGTGAGCGGACACAGATCCCTGTGAGAAAGTGACTAGGAAGGGAAATTGAGATGCCAGAAGAAGCCAATAAAAAATTCCAGAGTGGGGAGGGAAGCAACAGTACAGGAAGAGGCAGTCAGCAAATAAGCCTGAGTAATCCTGATAAGGTACCAGAGCCAGAAGATTGGTCTTGAGTACTTGCCAATGAGCTTCTTCAAGAACACCAGACATATGGGCTGGCAACAAACAAGGGATAATTAAGGGGGTTGCTGAATCATGCCTCCTATCAAAGCCTTTAACGGAAGATACCAATGGGAAGCACTAGAAATGAGATTGTCATGCAAGGAGCAAATGGCATCCTGCAAGTGATGACTATGAGCTTCTCAGAAGCTGAAGCAGAAAGAGCGATGGAAACAGGAGAGGCTGGAAGCTTCATGACCTAAATTTTAGGGAATTTGGCTGGCAAAGTGAAGAGAATAAGCTACAATATCCCGATCTAGGATGTTCACAAGGTTGAAAGAATTCAGAGCTATAGATAAAGCCTCAGTGTCTTGGGCCCATAATTCTGCGTAGGGGAGTTCAAAATATAAGCTGTTGCCAATGGTGAGTTCAGTGGCCAAGACATCAGATTTGTAATATTGACTGAGTCAGAAGAGGAACTCCAGAAGCAAGTCTGACCTGGTGAGAAAATAATAATCAAGAGTGAAGGGCATTAATTCAGTAGGATCAACGATGATGTTAGGCGCATCTGCAAAAGGAGCCAAATACAGGAGAGTTTTGAAATCTAACTCTGGAATTGATGACAGAGGAAGGATCAGCTGCGAGTTGTTTGAGACAATCGCTAACCTGCTTTCAGTGCAGTTAGTTTCTGTTTCTAGTACATCCATGGAAGGACTAGCTGCTGGTGCCAGACTATGCGTATGAGTCCTGGAAGGACCATAGAAAAGGTTCCGTCATGCAGACCAACTCATCCGCTGGAAGAGCTGAAGATCTTGATCAGACAAACTGTTAATAAACTGTTTGTACCGCGACAAGGTATTTGACATATGAGCTGGATGAGAGGGGTATGTCAGACTTATATGATAGTCGACATTATGCACTCTACTCTCATTATACTCCAATTTTGGAGAAATTAATCTCAAAATATATGGGATAAGCTCTCCAGAGAAGAATTAAGAATGATATGAGCTGAGAGGTTATGAGAAGAAGATAACAAGGGCGAACATTAATAGGCATTCTTAATTAGGCTTGAAAACAAACATTGATGGCAAGAGTCTCCTGTCTAGGATGAGGAGAAAATCTGAAATTGGGGATGCAGGACCAAGAATCCTGAATATGACAGCAGGTCATATGCCCTGACAGGGGGTAAAACTGGATCCCAGGATTAATATCATCACAAGTCAATTTATCAGCCCGGCATGACAGTAGATCATGGAGACCACGCTCTAAGTAGGCGGTAGCAAAAAGGAAGAGGAAGAGAGCCACAAGGTGAAGGTTGTCCTAAGCAGCGTTGAGTATTGATGATCAGACTCCGCTTGAGCAAATGAAGAATTAGACTGAGTGACCAAAGCGGTGTTCTCCTACCCCAGTCCTTTTCTCACTGGACATTAGGCAAGAAGGGGGATGTGTTGGGATTTTTGCCCATATTCTCAGCCTGCTAGATTACCAGGAATTTCTCAGGGATAATTCCCTAATGCGAGGTGAATTGGAATGGTTGACTCTGAATTTGGAGTAACTATGTTTGGGGGATTTTAGGATATTTTCCTGGTCAGATCCATCGGATATCAATCCAGATGAATGCTTAAGATCTCATTAGGTGGAGTTACCAATGAAATAGGGGCATCTGATAGTGATTGACTATCAAGTATACCAATTAAGATTAGTTGGGTTTCATCACTTAATGATTGGGAATGTAAGTAGTAAGTGGTGAGGCGAGTGATGCCATCTGCAACTAGAGAATCGATCAGTTGGTTCATGACCTTCCTTAATGGGTAGCAAGTACATTCCCAAAGCTGGCCACTAGCCAAATATGTTTGGTTCACTTAAGTCAAGAGGAAAACATTAGGGACACGTTTGTTAACTCTTTCTGTTTTAGGTCTCAAGGATGTCCAACAACAGAATCCTAGCTAGGATGGGGAAGACCATCGCTGCTGAGATGAGGATGGGTGATTCAACGGCAACAGTTGCCATTTCATTGAAGAGGTGTCAACTGAAGATTGAGCGCCAATTCCCCACTATAAATTCCCTAGTACTCACCAATAATAAAATAAGTTATATCAGTGTATAGTTTAAAGCAGTAAACTTTATCAGATTTCAATTGTTCTACTCTTTCTCAGGGATATTATTGCTGTTTACAATAATTGGGAGACTCTTTAAAATAAAGAGTAAGGATCTGAGTGGGGATCCATAGAAGAAGTGGAAAGAAATTGGATATTGCTGCTGACTGTGTTAAACTGGAGAGACTGTCACCAGGAAATCTCAGAGAAGATTGGGTTATATTGTACAGGGTAATGAATCTCTATTTTAATACATCTCAAGTATTTTGAGCAGAGATACTGGCTGAGCGTTGAGCTGAGATCTAAGAAAGTAATTCAATTATGCATAATAGTCTTCATACATATTTATCAACAAATTATATCTATTACCATAAAACGCGGAAAAATTGCACAAGAACCAAACTTGTGCAAGTAATAGATTTATAGGGGTTATTGGCCAATAATAACCAGATCCATAAATTTTTTACAGTGATGCTATTCAGGCAGGATCGGATATGCCTCACTTTCTTCTGATCAGTAGCCTCTTCCATGGAGCTCTAATATGCATAAAAGAAAAAGGTAATACTTTCCTAGCTGGTGGGTAAACTTATTCTTGAAATAAGGCTTAAAACTAGTTACAAGAGGAGTGGAAATGGTGTTGACATCTGGAATCAGTGCTTTCTCAGATATTTCAGTTTCTGCATAGTTGGAAGGAGTCTGCTTATCCAACCGTCATCTAAACCCTTGAGGTACTCTTAAATATTGTTCCAGTTCCTGTTTAGGGAAGTGATGGATGCTTTTTAAGCAACTTGCTCTTTTTTGCTTTTATGTCAGCACATTAAAGAAGAAGCTTGCTTTCTTAGCTGTTTGAGCAGGTGTTAAATCCTTGGCAGGTTTACTCAAGCTGGGAGATGTAATTATCAGTGATTTTGGTGAAGGCTCTAAAATTACCATTTCATCTGACAAGGACTTAATTTAGACCCTAGTATTAATAGGGACTCAGTCCACTTGGAGATTTCACCCTTAGGCCATATTACAGATTTTATACCATAAGGCAGCGAAAGCTGTCAAAATTTCATGTTTACATGACTTTATTGAGGGAACCAGCTGCCAAGAGTAGGCTGGGCGTCGTGAATCAAAGAAAGGTCGTGTTACAGAATCTTATTGACTTAAAAACCTTGGACTAATGCTGGGTGCAGTCCAGATATGCCCAGGTTGGTTCAGGGGAAGTGCGTTATGCCCAGCCATGTATTTTGGAAGGGGTATTAAAGCAAACGTGTTACCTTCTTAATAATGATGGTTTGTCTCAGTTTCTCAGGAAACGTGGGTATGAAACCCATTCAATTTGTACATGTTCAAATTGGGATGGCTCAGCTTACAATCAATCTTTGTGTTCATTCAATGTCGAGCTACAGTACCCTGGTGATGGTGGGGTGGACTGATTAGTTCATTTAGTCCAAGACCTTTTTCCTGATTGACAACTCGCGTCCCCTTGCTTAAAGTATGGTTCTCAATACCAACTTTCCTCGCTAGTTGTATACCTTATTAATAAAATCCCGTTAGTTTACATTTTTTTATGTTAACTTTGGTGAACGTATGCTCAGACCTCTTTGGGAGGACTCAAACAACATTAGCTGTTTTATTTCTACAAAATCAACTACTAAATCTGATGCACTGCAATGCCACCATGGTCCCCTCCAGACTGAGGCAACCCTACACTTCAGACCAGATCTCCGCTTAAATATGGAATCCCTCTTTGGGGTCCACCCAAGTCTTGTTTTTTTGCTATTTATTAATATTTACCACATTGTACACCCTTTCCCTGTGTTACTTTGCTCTGGCACCTTCTTCAGTGCTTTGCTCACCTTAATACTGAAGACTAATTCCCTGGCGGTGTGGCTGTGCACTGCGCACCACCTTGCTGGGAACGGGAGAGTTTGTGGCAATCTTTTGACACAAAACGTCCTTTTTACAGAAGTCATCAGGGTCTCCAGAAGGAGGCACTGCGGGACCAGAAGACTTTTAGGCTCATAGGTAACAAGCTTTTTGAGCTTTTAATAACCGAAGGCGAAGTTGTGAGAGGCTAGCTCCTGATATTACTGCTGAAGAGTCTGCACCAGGTCCACAACTCTGATGAATCGTTGGTTCCAGTCAGCCTAAAGTAGTTGTACATTCTGATGAAGCTGTCCTCAAGGTAGCCCAAAAATCTGCTTCTAACACTGTGAGCTAGTTTTGGACTTATAGTTTATTCTTCATTTATCAACAAAAGCTATTAAATTATTATGGACTAAGGAAGAGGCCACAGTATAGAAATTAACCATGTTAGTGTTTGGTTTGTGTAAGACCTAGTTGAAATGAGACTTTGTGATGGTGCAACATGACTTCAAATAGGAGGTGATGGATAATAAAATAAAAAGAAATTCTGGAGATAGCGCTCAGTCCCTTTTTAACACTAGTGGTGACCAACCCAAAAAGAGGGAGCTTTCATGCTCTTTATTTACGAATGAGTCAAATAAAGGGATATTAGAAATAAAAATAATCCTAATATAGCCCCTAAGTTATCAGCCTAGGAAAGCCATATCAGATGGCGAGGAAGCTTTGAGGAAACTTTTGTCTGTCACCCACTTTAGCTGGCAGACCATGGTGGATAGCATAGGAGCTAGGCATCAACGGCATGTGGCATAAGGAGATATAGTTGAGAGTTTTCTTCATTAATGAGGCCTGCAGTGTCCATTGCCTCAATATATTGAGCAAGCTGATGCTCAGCAAAAGTGATGAGAGCCGGAACACAAGGTAACGACTTAATGCACTGTCAGGTTTGGGATAATTGGGGTTGAAAAGTTAAATTTTTTGCTGCATCAATGCAAGCGCAGCTTGCCTCAAAAGCAAGCTCCTCAATTTCATACTCTAATCCCCTTCAAAATCATGTGGATAATTGTGGATAGGAATACCCTCAACCAGGGGTTCTATCACCCCATGGAGTTGCTGGCAGAGTAAGGTTTGTCAGGAGAAGCTTCGGCAATGACTTCCATTTTATTAATATTTTCTATATAATGGATACCCGTTTTTAGGTCAAAAATGGTGGGGATGCAAGTTGGGAGAATCAAAAAAACCTCCAAAGAAAAATTGTCTTGACATTATATGGCTGGTTGCTATCATCTATCCAATCAAGATACTCAAAAGAATTTGATTTAGCTAATGCTGGCTTAGCCACAGAAGTTGGCAAGTTGGCTGCACCTGATTGGCCATGAACTGTCAACCATGGCAGCTCAGCTGAAGCTGTTTCAGTTATTAGCTCAGTTTCCATAAATCGACAAAATTATTAGTTTTTTAAAATTTTTGATTTGCTGTGGCTTTGGAAGGCGTTCCAGAATGCACTGAGGTTGGGGTGGGAGAATTAAGCCCCACTTGAAAAATTAGGGTGTGGCTGAAGCTGAATTGATGATGGAGGGGGAGTAGTGATTCAGTGGAGGCAGAAACAACTGAGCACTTGCGCTTCAAATGGTCAAAGTTCAAGCACTTGGGCCAAATGACGATGTTCTTTATGTGCGCCCAGAATGGGTGATCAGGGGCAGACCTGATCACAGTGTGGGAAGAATCACCAGATGGGTTTGTGATGGAGAGAATTGATCATTGCAAAGGCTCGAGGCCCTGTTAGACGATCTGTCCCATTGGGAACCATGAACAACAACATGGGCTCTGTGCCGTAAATGTCCATACCCTCTGTGAGCTTGTGATGGAGGCGTTTGGGGAAAAGGTGTGAGGGCAACCAGGTGAATTGGACCACCAAAGTGGCCTCATCTGGGAGCTGAGTGCGAACAGTCAGGAGGGGAATATTTTTAAATTTCATTGGCAGCTTGGCTGTGCTGCATCAGCTTCAGAATGGAATCTGAGATCAAAACACCCCTTGAAGGGCAAAAATTTAATAAAGCTGGCAGGTTTATACACCGCAATGGCCATATTGATGATGGTCGCACTTTCATATGGGAAAAGATTCCCATACTCCACCTGGAATCAAACAGCAGGTTGCTCTGAGGGAGCACCTCCTGGGAGGTTGCAAGGTGGTGGGCCAAGTCCCAAGGAGGGATAATACGCCCTTTGGCATTGGAAGGACTAGCGGAGCCAGCCTGGGCAAGCTTTGGGGGTGGCTGAAACATGCCAGCAGGAGGCACACCACTGCCCCATGCCAGGGCAGCAGACGTCAAAAGCATCGACATTCTTAGTTTTTACTTATTTGAACGGTTAATTTTTGTATTTTTTAAAAAATCTGAATTTGGCTTAGATTATAGTCATCAAAATGAAAGAAAGAAGATAGCGCTCAGTCCCCAAGTCAATTTGACCACTGGTAGTAAGGCTGAGGTATATATAGATCCCACATATTGAAAGGCACTAAAATAGCATGGGACCGACTAGAGGTCTCCCTCTGAATAGATGTTATCTAATAACTGATGTATAGTTTTGTTAATGTTCTCATATTTAAGTTGGTACTGATCACCATCAATGGAAGGTATAAAAAGCTGAAACATGGTTCAAAACTCTAAAATTTCAGGCTTCATGGGCAGTATACCTTATTGAGAAATGCTAATCCATTGATTGACGATTTTGACTAATCAGTAGGTTGATTTCTTGACTGCTAATATTCTCAATTGTTTGTGATATACCTTTCATTTGGACATCTAGGAGCTCTTTGTAATAAGTACCATTTTTCTCAATGTAATAGTTCCCTTGACTGACGTCAAAGTTCAAAAATGGGCTTTAAGCTGTAAACTAGTGGTAAGGTCAAAAATTTGAGAAGATGGAGTGAAAAATGGACTTTTTTATTGCATCAAAAAGCGTCAAATTTATAGGGTGTGTGGGGATGTGGTGCCTTGGGGACCTTCATGGTCAGTATATTTAAGACCTTTCACTGCCTTCCAGATCAACCGCCTGATTGGCACCCTTATTGTTCTGCATCACTCTCATGATCGCAGCAGTGGGGTCCACGCTTTTCAAGGTTCATAAAGTGGGGATGGGATTAGTAAAATTGTTTCCATTGATTCTCATGCATGTAATGCTTCCTGATTGAATCTCACATTGGTTCCTTAAGCGTAAAGTTCCGTTTGTGCAGGCTCAAGAGGTGACGTTCTGAGGCTCAATTCAGGAGTAGGGCTTTCAACTTTCTCATCATCTTGAATACCAACAGATGGCTTCAAGTAGTGACTGTCATTATTTTTGGTCACAGTACCATTGAGCTCAAAGACAGAAGCCCAACAGGCTGGCGTTTACTCCAGGTGTCAGCCAAGGCCTAAAGATACTTGCACCTATATAATCACACCATGGAAGATATCTAAATTGATAGTGTCACCTGCTGGGTGAACAAAGAGAACAGTGAAGAAGATGACAAATTAGAAAGTCCACCTATCATCATACTTGAAGAAGTTCAAAAAATCCCTATGGAGTTTTTTTTCAAATCTCGTCATCTTAGATGGATTACCAATTAAGTAATCTGATAGTTACTTTGTGGAGTCATTAACCCATGAAAAAGAGTAATCCTTGAAAGAGCATCCGCCGCGGACAAGACTCTCATGAATTTTTATGAATCCAGATTTCTCCCAGAGATTTATAGATCAAGTCTGAACCTATCCTTATTATTTTATGTGGTTAGTACACTCTGCACTTTAACAAATCGTGCTTTTACTAGGAGTCCATTATAAGAGACTATGTCATATATCAATACCCAAGGAGCCTTATAAATGGCCTACAAGCAATTATATGAATTAGCATCACAAAGTATAGGTGACATCTGCTGTTTTATTTTAACAAATCTTTCCTACATTATTCAGCTACATAATCAAATGTAGAATATTAATTCCAGTGTATTTAAAGTGTGGATAAAGGTATGCAGCTTCTCTTAAAGGACATCTTAGAGTCAATTAAAAATACCATGTGATCACTTGATCTATTCACTGAATAGCTCTTAAGACAGGATATAAAGCCCATGGAGAAATGACAGCTCAAGCTTCTACTAGCAATCAGAAGGAGAAAGAACATATTAAGCTCTTTAATACCTGGCTAGAGCAAGACTACAAAAAAATGATGAGCTGGAGGCCCAAAAACCTCTAAGACTTCATCAGTGTAACAAATCTCATTTATTGAGTAACCCGTGTCAAACAAGTTCTATCAAACTGTTTGACTCGAGTTTATTTTTCTATTACCAAGCGGATTTGTAAATTGGAGGGCAACATGAGAGGCAGATCCAAGTCAAAAGGGCATTAACCAAATCTTATTCACCTCAATAAAGCTGAAAATTCTGGAATACTCTCATAGAAAATTTGAAAGCCATGATCAATTAAGTCCTAGAGCACCAAATGCAAAAGTGATCAAGGAGGACTTAAATTGGAACATTGGAGAATTAGAGATGAGAACTATTTTTTGTAACTTAGCACTTATATTCTCCTCAACAAAAAACAATCTAGTCATCCACATTAAGAACTTGGTAAATGATAGAGTCATTTTCAAAAAGGAGTATCAATCTGCTGGATGCTACTCCAAGACTTGCCCTGGAGAATATGAAGCAACATCTCAATCCTCTATGGGACTGTAAAAATTTATAGGTTTTCTGAATATTTTCAGACAATAACCCCTATAAATATATTACTTTCACAGGTTTGGTTTTGTGCAATTCTCCGCATAATATAATAGTTGATATAATCGTTTGATAATATTATGAAGACTATTATGCTTAGTTGAATGGAAGTATTAGATTTCAGTCCAACGCTTGGCCAGTATTTCCTCTCGAAAATACTTATGATGCCTTGAAATAGGGATTCATTCCCTCATACCACCAAAATAGATCTATTCTTAGATCCCTGATTACAGTTTCTCTGGTATGATACAAAGTCAGCAGCAATACTCTATTTTATTCAGCTTCTTCTCTAGATCCCTTCTCAGATGCTTAAAATTAGTCTTTAAGAGTCTCCCAATTATTGCACATAGCAATAATATCCATGAGAAAGAATAGAACCTTTGGATGCTGATAAAGTTTACTAAGTAGGACTTAAGGAAATTTGATGATCTAGCAAATTATTTTATTGTAAATTATTCTTCTATTATTAGTGAATTCTAGGGAATTTATAGTTGGGGATTCAGCGCCCAAACTTTGTTGACACCTCTTTAATTGAATGGCAGCCGTTGCCATTAAATCACCATCCTTATCTCAGCAGCAATGGGCTTCCACATCCTAGATAGGATTCCATCATTGGACATCCTTGAGACCTAAATGGAAAGAGTCAGAAAACGTGTCCCTAACGTTTCCCTCTCATCCACACAAACCAACCATATTTGGCTAGTGACCTGCTTAGGTAATGGGACTTATTACCCATTAAGGCAGGTCACACACAAAATGATCGATTCACTAGCTACAGTTGGCATCACTCGCCTTGCAACTTTCTATTCATTCCCAATCAGTTAGTGATGAAACCTGACCAATCCCAATCAGTACACCTGATAGTTAATCACAATCAAGTGCCCCTATTTCGTTAGCAACGCTTCCCAATGAGATCTTAAGCATTTATTTGGATTTATCCTCAACAGATCTGACAAGGCAAATAACCTAAAATCTCCCAAACATAGTTACCCCAAAATCAGGGTCAACCAAATTCCAATTCCTCTCGCATTAGGAAATTATTGTTAGCAATACTGGTTATTTAGTTGGCTGGGAATATGGGCAAAAAAATTCAACACATCCCCCTCTCGCCTATATTTCCAGTGAGAAAAGGACCGGGGTAAGAGAAACCTGCTTTGGACACTCAGTCTAATACTTCAATTGCTCAAGCGGAGTATGATCATCAATACTCAAAGCTGCTTTGGACGACCTTCAGAATGTGGCTCTCTTCCTCTTCCTCCTTGCTACTGCCTACTAGGAGTGCAGTCCCCATGATCTTCTGTCATGCTGGGCTAAACGGTTTACTCATGATGATATTAATCCTGGGATCCAGTTTTCCCCCTGTCAGGGCATTTAACCCACTGTCATATTCAGGATTCTTGGTCCAGCATCCTCAATTCCCCAATTTTCTTCTCGTTCCTGACAGAAGACTCTTGCCATTGATATTTGGTTTATGGCCCAATTAAGAATGCTCATATATGTACATCCTTTTTTTATTCTCTTCTTACAATCTCTTGGCCCATTTAATTCTTAATTCTTCTCTGGAGATCTTATCCCAATAATTTGGAATTTATTTTCTCCAAAATTAGAGCTTAATTTATTTCAGAGTGTATAATGTCAACTATTATATAGTATGACATCCCCCTCTCATCCATCTCATATGTCAAATTCAAAGTCAAAGTACCAACAGCTGCTCAATAGTTTATCTGATCAAAATCTTCAGTTTTTCCCAGAGGATGAGTCAGTCTGCTGACGGAATCTTTTTTATGGTCCTTCCAGGACTCATAATCCTAGTCATGTACCAGTGGCTAGTCCTTCCATAGAATTACCAGAAATTGTAACCAAACCCGCTGAAACCAGGTTTATGATCAATTTAAATGACTTGTGGCTGATCCTTAAATTATCATCAATTCCAGAGTTAGATTTTGAGACTCTACTATATTTTGCTCCTTTTGCAGATGCGCCTAACATAATCATTAATACTCCTGAATTTAAGCCCTTTACTCTTGATTGTTTCTTCCCCACCATATTGGACTTGCTTCCAGAGTTCCTCTTCTGACTCGGTCAATATTACAAGCTAGCTGACTTGGCTACCAAACTCACCACTGGCAACAGCGTACATTTTGAACACCCCTATGCAGAATTTTAAAGCCCAAGTCACCAAGGCTTTATCAATAGCACTTAATTCTTCCAATCTTGAGTATATCCTAGATTGGGATATCGCAACTTATGCTCTTCGTTTTGCTGGCCAAGTTCTTCAAAGTTTTGCCACAAAGCTTCCAGCCTCTCACAGTTTCCATTGCTCTTTCTGCTTCAGCTTCTGAGAAGCTTGTAGTTATCACTTGCAGGATGCCATTCGCTTTTGCATGACTATCTCATTTCTGCGCATCCCATCCGTATCTTCCACTGATGGCTTTGATAGGGGGCATGATTTGGCAACCCCCATCTTTTATCCCTTGTTTATTGCCAGCTGATATGTCCAGTGTTCTTGACAAAGCCTTTCGTCAAGAGCTCAAGACCAATCTTCTGGCTCTGGTACCATATCAGGATTACTCAGGGTTATTCTCTGACTGCCTGTTTTGTACTGGGCTTCCCTCCCCACTCTGGGGTATCACATTTGGCTTCTTTTAACATCTCAATTTCCCTTCCCCAAGTCACTTTCTCAAAGGGATCTGTGTCCACTCAACAAACTTGGTTTTGTGTAGGTCTAGCACTCGCTAGCACCTGATCTTACATAGATTTTGATGGGTTACTAACTCTTACTGCAATACATCCTCCCTCCCCCAAGAAACAACATCAGCGAATTATCCCTGAATCAAAGATAATCAATAAAAAAGTAAAGATTACAAAATATATTGGTTTTTCTATGTGGTTTAATAATCTTTTGTATATTTTATTAATTTTTTTATTTTTTTTCTCTTCTTTTTCATGGAATTTGACCTTGTTTCAGTTCAGCGGTCCATATTTTTATTTTATTACGCCAAACTGGATCCTAGGTTATCTTAGACCTACCAGGTTTCTATGGTTTAGAGTTCTTACTTTTTTAAGACTTAACCATTTAGATTGGTTCAGATGTCCTTTTTTGGACTTGACTAAATCATTAGGACATAACCAACTTAATTGTTCAGTAGTCCCTTGGGAATTCTTTTTTATTATTTTTTTTCATTGATCCATCGCTTTAAATACTCATCATGGACTCAATTTACAAACTCTTCCATCCAAGAGATTCTTGATGGAATAGGCATCATTTGCCATCTTGCGATAAGCTCAAATGGACCTGTTCAAAATTCATCCAGTTTTTTTCTTCTCCCAAAACCATTCATAGTGCAATAGGCAACTCTTTCACCTATTCAGTATTCTGATAAGGCCAGTTGGCTCTTATCATCCAGTGTTTTTTCTTATATCCTTTTCTTCAAAGTAGTATCAAATGCTTACAATTGCATTTTGATCAGGATATCTGTCAATCGGTTCAAGTACTGTTAGGCACTCCCCCAATGTTGGTTCCACCACCAAATATAAACTGGTGGCAATGCGGCCTTCCTCCTATATAGCAATTCAAACGGTGTTTTTCCCGTCACTGTATGATGACTGATATTATAGGCAAATGTCACCAAACTCAGGTACGTTCCCCACGTGGAAGTTCTTCCTGCGTCCAGCTTTCTTAGCATTATGACCAGAGTTCCATTAACTCAATCCATCAGTCCATTCGTCTCCAGCTGGTAGGTTACAGACATGACTCCTCAGATCACCATTATCTTATTTAACTGTGGGATCATATGAGACGTGAAATTTGTTTTATTGTCACTCAGTAGGACCTGTGGGTATCCATTTTGGTATACTACTTTATCCAGGATGAACTTTACGGTACTGTAGCATCTACTTTTGCCAGGGCCTTCAACTTGACCCATCTCATCAGATGAACAATCACAACTATTATTTACTTGACTCCCCCTGTGCTTATTATCAGCGGTCCCATCGTGTCAATGGACACCATATCCCAAGCATTTCCAGGGCAGACCAGTCAGTATCCAGTTGTATTCTTATGTGTCTTGTGCAGCTGGCACTCCACACAAGCTAGATAGTCAGCGACATTGTAGTTGATTGTCTCTCAGTAGTAGAGTACTGGCGAATATGGTCAGTCCTTTTTCTCAAGCCTCCATGCTTGACAACCTTATGAGCGGCTTGAACAATAGCTGCTCTTTCTGACAGCTTTATAAAATAACCACTTCCCATAATCATTTTAAAAACTTGTCCATCTATGATCTCAGTGTATTCCACCACTTTTTGAAGTGCACCTTGGATTTCTCAGGGCTCATTTCCAATTTCTCCTCCAACCATTCTCTGGAATAACTCATCCGCCTGCTAGTATACCATATGGACAATTGGTAACTGCGATAAGCCATCTGAATTGTGATGAGAAGCCCCCACTTAGTGGACAATCTCATAATCATAAGCCTGTAGCTTAAGTGCCCATCAGGCCAGTCGCCCTTCTGGTTCTCACAAATTGTGAAGCCAACTCAACGAGGAGTGGTCTTTCAACACTTTGAAGTGCGTTCCATGGATGTACATCTTAGACTGTTTACAGGTGTAAATGATCACAATGCATTTATGCTCAGTTAGAGTGTAGTTCCTCTCAAAGGCTGAGAGTGTCCAGTTCACATATGTCACCAGATGTTCATTCTAAGTTCATCTACTTGGCTTAATATGGCGCCAATCGCCATTAACAAAGTATCAGTTTTTATAATAAATTTTTGATCAAAATATGGTTATTTCAAAATTGGAGAATTTAATTATGTACTGGTGTAACTCATAGAAGGATTTTTGTGCTCCTTCATTCTATACAACTTATTTTTTGGATCCTTCAACAGTTGAAATAAAGCTTGGCAATTCTGGAAAAATCCCAAATAAATCTTCTATAGTATCTGACTATTCCAATGAACACTTTAATATCTCGGACACTCTTCGGCACAGCCATTCTTTCTATGGCTTCAATCTTCTGGGCTTGCGGCTTCATTCCACTATATTTGATCATGATTTCAAAATATTACAACTCTTTCTTGAAGAAGTGACATTTCCTCAGCTTAATCTTCAGGTTGTGCATGTACAGTCTCTTGAATACTTCCTCCATGTGGTGTTTTGGTCATTAAACGTCCTACTGAAAACATTGATATTGTCCAAGTACACCAAGATGCATGACAACTTCAAGTCATTTAGTATCGCGTCCATGGCCCTCGGAACGTTGCAGGCGCATTGCATAGATTCTGGGGCATCCTTGTCAGTTGATATAGCCCCTGTGCGGTAATAATTGTATATTTTTCTTGGTCTTCTCTTGGCAAATTGATTTTCCAAAATCCTGATATCAGATTTATTGCGGAAAAATACTTTGCTTCTCCCAATCAATTATTTTGCGCATCATTGATTCTTGGTAGGGGATATGAATCCTCTTTTTTAATCTTATTCAGCTTCTAGTAATCAATCACCACACAATCAGAGCCATCCTTCTTCTTCATGATAAGAATTAGAATCGCCCAGGGACTCAATAACGGAACTAGAAGCACATGCTTCACTAGTTTCCTGATACCTTCTTCCACTACTGCTTCAGCTGCCTTCGACCATTGATTTGGTCTCATCCTGATCAGCAAATTTTCCCCAGTATTGACCTTGTAGATTACATCTCTTGCACATCCCAAATAGTGGTCATCCTAGGCAAACACTTCCCAATAGTTTTTGAATAATTTGAGCACCTCCTCTTTCTGTCCTTCAGTCTGATCAGTAGAGTTGCTCTCAATCAACCAATAGGTTGATACTATCATTTACCCCAGTTGGTGATCCTATCTCATCAAGGGTCCCAAAATCATGGATTTTCATCAGTTCAGCCATTTAGATTAGATGAACAAATGTGAAGATCTGATTCTTCTTAATCTTCATTAGTTTTTCACTTAAATTCTCCAGGAGAAGAATTTCTCCATGGCCTGGAATTATCATACCAGGAGACACCTAAGGCTCTACACTGGACTTCTTCCAGGGGCTTCTGACCTCCTCATACAGCAGCTCAGGTATCTCCAATGTCAACACCGTGTTGACTATCATCTGTGATCCTAGCGGTATGATTTTCTCATTCTTGATCCTCAGTGGAATTCCCCAAATTTCTAGGATTTCCGACGGCATTTCTTGTCACTTCTGACCAACTAGTTGGTATTTAATCAGGACAATGCCATCATTGTATATCAAATTGATTAAGTTATTTCTCCTATTCAGTGGAGCTTCCAAATCCTTCTGATAGACCAATGATAACGTCTGATACAATATGCTCAACGTATTATCCTCAAAGTTATATAATTCCATACTTTTGTAGAAATTCAGTTCTGATCAGAATGTCATAGGTTTGGTTGGCCAAAACTATTGCTGGCACTAATACAACCAAAGATCTGAATCAAAGTGGCAGAGCACTACACGCTCCACAGAAGATGGTGGTATTCCGCCCAGCTGTCTCATACTCTTTCTTGTGTTCTAAGTCAGGTGAGATCTTCATCCTCTTCACCAGCTTGGTTGAGACAATATTAATGGGCGCTCCGCTGTTAACAATCGCCCTCACCTTTAATCAATTCAATAGTATGTCTATATATGTATACTCAGAGTATATTAAGATAGTATTTACTGAGTGTTTAGTGGCGTTATTAGCCAAATTTGAGGGTGTGAATAATTTGTTCTAATAAATCAGGAAACGATTCCTCTATTGCGCTGAGGGGGATTGATAGGTTTGCCTCATCTAATTGGACTTCAGTAAATTCATTGGGATTATCTACAGCTTGAACTTGTCCGGTAGTTGTTGGGCATATGGCTGGGCAACTTCTTGGATTATCTCAGGGTTGATCTCTTTGCTTCGGATCTTGTTACACAATCACGTCCAAATTGACCACTTGATACAGTTGATCCTGTATGTCTTCATCCACGAACAGATCAATGATGTCAATTTCCTAATGCATAATATTGGGAGGAACAGGATTCTCTGCAGCTCTAGGCTGTTTTCATCTAGATTACAGGCCCTAACCCGACTCTTTTGCAGTTGCAGACTCTTTCACTTTGAACAAGATGATTTGATCTTTGGGCTTCTTGCAATTTACAGCGAAATTTACCTTTCACACACATTGGTAACAGAAATTAAACTTCTTTATTATCTGTCTGAAGTCTTTTGGCTTATTCCCCAGCATGGTAAAGTTGTTTATCTCCTTAGCACCCTCGTTCCCGTTTTTTGGATCTGAATTTTGTACTGGATTGATTTGAAACTTCTGTTTGGGGCATCAAAGATTGCTCCCAAGATTTTCTAATTCTCAACTATCTGAGAGGTAGTAATTTCTTCATAACCATGGAAGAAATCATTCAGTGCAAATTGCAGTAGGGATGAAGAGCCACTTGTAATGCAATTCTGGCATTGAAATCATCCAGCACCTTCTCTCCAACCAGAATTTGAGATTGCTGGTAGAAACGATCAGCAAAGCTTGCTAAAGATTTACCTTAATGGAATTGGATGCCCATAAACTCTTGTTTGCGCTTTGACATGCGCATTAGGCTGCCAAATTCCCCATAATGGCCACTTTGGCTTCTGCATATGACCAACTGTCCTCCTCCAGGTGGGGCAACCCTAGGTTTTGAAAATCAGTATCTAGGCAAATCATCATCATCATTGCCTTTTGATGATCACCATATTCTTACATTGTCATATCAAACAATCAGAAAAATGATTGGGCATTATCCCAATGGAAAGTTGGAAATTTCAGTGTTGCCTTGAATTCCTCCAAGGTTTCTCTAGTCGATTCTCAAGGTTCAGACACTCAGCTCACTTGAGGAGTGAATTCAGGCTTCATCTCCAAAATAGCAGTAAAAGCGGGCGGTATGTTTCTTGGTGTAGCCATCTTTCCAATTATTATATGGGGAGTTTTTCTTCAGCATAGGTTGCTGCATGTGGCACACATTCACATTGGCGAGTCTTTAACTCCTCGCCCTGTTTAATCAGCCACTTGAATCAGCACTGAATGCTCTTAAATGAAAATGATCTACTTCACGCTTCATTTTCAGAATTAAGACTTTTTGAATTAAGTCCCCTTCTTTCTTCTTAAATGACGTCACTTTTTCAAGTAACTCTTTTCAAAACTCGCAACATTATTGATCCCTTCCTCCATCTTGGCGACTCTTTCTTCTAAGTCTGCAAATTCTTGATGATCTGAGAAAACAGGGCTTTCTGATTGATAGTTGCCAGCTCCATACATAGTTTTCTTATCTCATCTTTATACAATATTACTTATAAGTTCTTCTAATCAACTAAACCCCTGTAGTGAGAATCACTTTGTAAAATTTATAGGATCTTGACTATTTTGGCCAATAACCCCTATAAATATATTACTTGCACAGGTTCAGGTTTTTTAAAATTCTCCACGTTGTATAATAGTTGATATACTCGTTTAATTATAGTATGATGACTATTATCCATATTTGAATGGAAGTACTAGATTTGGTCCAACGCACAGTCAGTATTTCCTATCAAAACACTTATGATGTCTTTAGATAGGAATTCATTCCCTCGTACTGCCTAGCTCAATCTAATCTTAGATCCCTGTTTACAGTTTCTCTGGTTTGATACACACAATTGGTAGTAATCCTGATTTGACTCAGCTTCTTCTCTGGATCCCCAGTCAGATCCCTACTCTTTATCTTAAAGTGTCTCACAATTATTGCACATTGCAATAATTTACCTGAGAAGGAATAGAAAAAATGGATGCTGATAAAGTATACTAAGTTGAGACTTAAGTAAAAGTGATATCTGGCAAATTATTATCTAGTTTTTTATTCTTCTTTTATTAGTGAATTATAGGGATTTTATAGCAGGGAATTTGGTGCCTAACCCCTAGTTGACACCTCCTCAATGAAATGGCAGCCATTACCATTGTTCACTCATCCTCGTCTCAGCAGCAATGGTATTACCCATCCTGGCTAGTATTCCATCATTAGACATCCTCTAGACCTTAAAAAGAAAGAGTTGGTAAATGTGTCCCTGAGGTTTTCCTCTCTATCCAAGTGAACAAACCATATTTGGCAAGTGACCTGCTTAGGTAATGAGACTTGTTCTTCATTAAGGCAGGTCGCAAACCAACTGATTGATTTTCTAGTTGCAGATGGCATCACTCGCCTTGCAACTTACTCCTTAAATTCCCAATCAGTCAGTAATGAAACCTGACCAATCCCAATTGGTACACCAGATAGGTTATCAACTATCAGATGACCCTATTTTGTCGGCAACTCTGTATGACAAAATCTTAAGCATTTGTCTGGATCAATCCTTAATAAATTCAACTAGGCGAATATCCTAAAAACCCCAAACATAGTTACCCTGAAATCAGGGTCAACCAATTTCCAATTCACCTCGCATTAGGGAAGTATCCCCTAATGATACCTGGTAATCTAGCCGGCTGGGAATATGGGCAAAAATCCCAACAGGGACTAAATATTATGATTCAAATAGAAAGTCGAACAGAGCGATGTTAGAACCAAAATTACCAAATTTGAAGCTCTAGGATCTCACGTCATTACAGAATTAAAGCCACTAGCTTTAAGCCTGCGTTCAAGAATAAGTTCTCACCTGGCGAAGGGATTATTGCATCTTTTCTTTACATATATGAAGCCACGATGGAAAGTGCGACTGATCAAAAGGTTAATCATATTTTATCTTGTTTAAGCTTTATGGCTCAAGCTGTTGTGGTACCTCACACAGATGAACTAAATACCTAGAGAGATTTGAAGGAAGCACTCTTCAAAGAATTTTAGTCAAAGCAGAAGCTAATTATGAAGAAACAGCCTTCTTTATTATTGTGTTAGCCAAAATTACACCCTTTCCAAATTCATTAACTCTTTTAGAAAGAGACTTAAATGCTGATTACCTCAAAAAATGCCTACTTAGGATAATTTTGTAGCCGCCGTCGTTATTGGTTTACATATTAACCCCAACTTAGCCATGCACGTACGTCTGTCAAATGAAACTTCAATTATGTTTTATTACAATAAAGAAGCCCTATTTGATATAGTTGATATACAAAAACCAGAGACCTCCTAAAAGGCCTACACAATCTCAGAGTGTATACCATGGAGGAAGTGAAACCTAGATAGGAGAAGCTAAGATGCAACTACTGCAAAGAAAAACAATCAACCTGAGGATATGTGAATTTAAGAAAAACCTAGCCCTTGCCAATCAGGGAAAAGCAGGTTGGCTTAGAGACAGGTACATCTAAAGCTGACTGACTTAAAGTACATGAAAGTGAAACATTGCTGGTTGCTCATCTTTCTTGAATTAAGAATGAACCTGATGATGACTCTTAAGGAGGTCACAAGGGTACGAGTTATTACATTTTAGGTTCACCCACTGAGGCTGCCATTCCAAACTGTTTGAATACCAAAAATACTTATGATGCCCAGATTCCTGAAGTCACTTCCCTCAGTCAGGTTATTGGGTGCCCCATAATAAATGGTACAATTAGAAATGCTAATAAATACCTTACCCTGTTAATCTGACCCATTTGAGGATTCATAGTTTTTTTGAGATCAAAAATAGGTATCCTGAGATTTCCTATAGCCTCAATGCAATATTCCACTTTAAAGATGTGTTAGCCGTAAAACTGTAGTTTGGAGGAACACTTACCAAGTTTGAAGTATTAATTAAGAAGATCTGAGTTATAACTATCTTAGATACATGATCACTAACCAATGTTGTCTCATACTGACTCATCAAGAAGACCAAGCTCGCCCCTGAACTCAAATACACTTAAGAGTATAGTACCTCTGGTCCAAACAGCACCAAAGTGACTGTGCTTAATTATTTCTGCCAATATGAGTTCGCACATTAGTATTTTCAGATCCTTCAGTTGCCTTAGATAACAGTCATTAGGATATACTCATTGGGACACAGCTTATGATCATATTTGAAAAGGCTATTTCTGAAATAAGGAACTTATCAATCTTTAACTATGGTGTTCCCCTTGTATTGGATAATAAAGACTACAGCAAGAAGGATTACTCTTGTCTGGTAGAGCACCCTATTTCTACTTTACCTCTGAGACATACCTCTGGAAGAAACATTAAAAAGCTACCCAGCTCAGTAGATGCAGCAGAGGGCATGCTATTTTATGCCACTGAGGAGTAAAAATCAGAAAAACAAAGAGTAGTTTCCATAAACATAACCCTGAGTATACCCTAAAATTCTTGTACATAATACTAGTGTCAATGGAATAAGATGATTTAGCTGAGAATTTAGTAAGGAGTCCTAAATCCACCCTATCATCAGTCATTTGACCTACTACTTGTGAATTAAAACCAACAAAAATATCCTAGTCAAAAAATAAAAGATTTGGAATGGCCAATTACTTCTCATTGATGAATTGAAAAGGTAGATTTTATTTGTACTCACCTTGATAGTAGCCTGAACGCCAATAGTTCAATTTAGTTATCCTTTAAGTCTAAATAACTGATAAATAAATCAGGAAGAACTTGAGAAATTGCACCAACTAGCCTAAGATTACCAGGATGTTAAACTGCGTCAAATGTCAACTATGATCACATGAAAAACTGGACACATAGTACAGATGTAGGGTATTCAACTTCAATATGATCAAAGACATATATGAAGTCAAAGTAGAGAAGCATAATATGAAGATTGAACTCAAGCAATTATTGGATTCAAGCTTACTTGTGCCCTCCCAATGTCCATAGTTTTCCCACTGTTACTTTATAAAGAAAATGAATGGTGGTCACAGAATAATTATGAATCACAGAAAGCTAAATAACCTCATCAATAAGGACAGCTGTCTGATATCAAGGATTGGTGATGCCCTGGCCTAACTCACCAGCTCAAATCTCTTCTCCATAATGGACCTCGCCCAGTTATTAGTGTCAGATGAATTTATCGCCAGAAGATCAAGAAAATGCGCGTTGCTGTGCACATAAGGATTATTCCAACCTACCCAGCTCTCTCAGTGATTATGCAATGCTCCTGCATCATTCCAATAAGAGATAAATCACATCATACAAGATCTTAAACTCAGCTATGTTTGTGTATTTAGATGACGAATGTAATTTTACAAAACCTTTACTGATTATATAAATCTCCGCAAGTCAGTTTTTAAATGACTGAGAGAGAAACTACTCAAATAAAACCTGAAGAATGCACCTTCTTTCAGCAGGAACTTGAATTTCTAGGACCTACCATATCGTGGGAAGGAGTCCAACCTTTGTACAATAATATTGTTGCAATATATAAGATGACTAAGCCAAAAAGGCAACAAGAAATACAGTTTTTATTTGTAATGATGTGATATTACTGTAAATTTATCATTAGTTTCGCTCAACTCGCCAAACCTCTTGTCCGTTTGCTTGTAAAAACACCCCTTTTGTGTGGGAAGTAAGGAAAAGAACTGCACTTGAGACTATAAAAAGTATGTTGAAGAGAAGATCGATCAAACAACATTTGGACTATGGGAAGGCGTTGATCTTAATTTACAGACGCCTCCAACTTAGCTGTAGGCACCATACTCTTTCAATTGGATGATTAAAGCATTGACAGGCCAGTGTCCTATTACAGTAAAACTCTTTCTAAAGCTAAGAAATTTATATTATCATATAGAAAGAGTGCTTAGCACTTCTCTTGGTGGAAAAACATTTCCAGCCATTATTGCAAAGTAATTTTACAGTTGTTATAGACCTGGCTTTATTAAGGCGGCTGCAAAACATGAAAGATCTTACAGGAAGACTATCCCTATAAGCTTTCAAACTTAAGCACTATGATATGATTCTTATAATAAGTTTGAAAGAAGCATATGAACATAGATGAATTGAACCAATTTACTCTATTATATTTAGACATTGGAGAAGTTGAAAAGTTACACGAACTACCCATGAAGTCAGACTTGGTGGATGAAGATGAACCAGTCATAAGATTCTAGGTGACATGCTTGAAATACAAAAGTTCTTGATGGTTTACTTTACAAGAAAGTCATAATTGACTTGTTGGCTTACTTGTGACCTTTGGAACAGTAACTGGCTATAATTGAATTCCACAATAACTTGCCTATCGGAGAGCCAGAAAACTGATATATGGATCAAGGATCACTACTATTTGGAAGGAATTGTGGACTCTGTAAAGGAAGTCTTATTTATTTTTATCACTTGTAAGTTTCAAACGCCACATAAGGACAAGTACAAATACTAGCCAATGGCTCTTCAGCAGCTATAACATCATTCAGTTTAGACATCATAGGTTAACTAACTGAATCCACTGGAGGAAATTAATCCATCCTTATAGAGATTACCATTTTATTTTAGTGAGTCAAAGCAATCACATTCTGGCGTTGACATTATCAGACATTTGCCCTCCCGGCTTCAAGGTAAGAATGTTTTGGGTCAAAATTGGACGGTAAGGGGAAACGTCAGACATTTACAGGTCCACAAAACTGATGTTAACAAATTAATAATGATGATTTTATTGGCCACTATACTCTGGTCAATTCTTAGTGAAACCTTACAAATTGGGGTAATACTATTTCAAATACCTTACGGGCAATTAACAATAAATTAAGCAGTCAGATTACTCTGACCACATGATAAAATCTGAATCATCCATGGGATGGATGACCCCCAGCCACTACCAGTTCCATTCAAGCACCTTTGCTGGGACCATCCCCTTTTATAGGTTTAGCGGGCGTCCCCCAATGTGCAAAATTTTTATTTAATGAGGATTGGCTGAAATTTATTAAGTTGTATAATGGGTACACCTTGCCAAATATTAACTCTCAATCCATCATTCAGCCTAAGTGAAGTTTGTTTTCCGCTTTGATAAGGTCAAATTTCATGTTTATTAATTCAGACCATACAAAGCTGATCTAAATTTACCAATGGATTCCCATCAACCCTCAATATAATTTAAATAATGAATGGTCAGATTTCGAGGGGATTCATTTCTTATCCCCTGAGGCCTTAATAAAACTATTAAAACACAACTTATTAGAATTAGTGGTTACTTATTATTAATATTATTAGTGGTTCAATCCCCCCATTTGTTTGATTTTAGGCCTAGCTAGAACATGCGAGTGAAGAAATCCTAAAATACAACAAGTGGTGATCACTACAGGGGACCCTTTACACCCATAAATTTCCAGTTTAAGATGACAACTATTCCAGAATCAAGGTTAGCCGCTTAAAAGAAATAACAACCAGTGCTTTGTCTCACCTCAAAAGTATTGAGCAGCACTCCTCCCAAGGCCCTTATGGGCTCTCCCTATTTATACTTAAGTCTCCATTCAAAGACAATTTCAAACCTGGTGTGGGAAGTATCATCTCCTTCCTTTATGTTTAGAACCTCGATGGAAGGAGTGACTGACCTTCAAAAAACAAGTTTATCCTTCCCTTCTTGAGTCAAATGGCTCAGAAGATCATGGTTCCTCAAATGGACACACTTACCACCTGGGCGGAGGTTAAACAAGCGCTGATTGATTAGTTTGGTTCCAGCAGAGTTTACAACGGCAAATATAGGACTTTATGTGCCTTAGCCTGAAAGAGGGAGAATTAATACCCTCATTTATTAAAAAATTCTATAGAAAAGCTCGACCTCTGTTGCTGGCCAAAATGCTTCCTTTAAATGATGATATTGCTGCTAGTGTGGTATCTTGGCCTCTTATTCCTATTTGGAAATGCATATCTCCGCAGTTAAGCACAACTTTCAAATGGTACGGGATATCAAAGAGGAACTACTAGCAGTGGCTGACTTTTATGAACCTGAACTTCTGCAAAGGGCTCCAAAGCGAGAACTAACTTTAACCCCTTCAGACTCTTCTATGGCTGTACCCTTCTGGGACCCATCTTCTGCAGTGTTGAAGCGACAAAATACTCCTCCACCATGTGAGGATAGCTAGATAAAATTGGCAGTTATGGGGCAGCGCTCCCCTCCAGCTTCAGGTTCAAAAATTCAGCTGGTAAAGTCAGTTATCACTTTGCCTGGTCCCCCTCTTGCAGAGCGGTCTACTAAGGTGAATAAAGTAGCACATCTGTCTAAGCCAAAGCCCCAATCCCTCTCAGCCTCAACTCAGGATACCCCTAGTTAAAAAACTGAAGTTATGGGGCAGCCCAAGCCGGTCACTTCTAAGGCAATAGTCAAAGCCATTAAACTTCCAACAACTCCCCCAAAAGTTGGTACAGCTACTATGCTCCCTTCAAAGTCAAAACGGTAGATGAGAGTGACAAAGCCCTCCCTTGTGAGGAGAATGAGCCAGTTTCTCAGCCCCCTCTTAGTAACTCGTTGAGATGCATTGACAATACCTCTGATGACGAGTCTGAATAGGGTGGTGAAGAAACAGGCTTTTATGTTTTGGGAGCCTCAATGGAAGTGCAGGTTCCGGATAGGTTGAGGCCTGAAAGGATTGATATAACCATGATACCACGATGATCCTATCTTCAACAGTTTTTGAGGTTTTCAGAGGTGATCAATACCGCTAGTGATGCTGACCAGCCTATTGGGACAGTGATCCGATCCTCCCTGCAGGTTCACATCCACCAATATATTAAAGAAAAATACCCTGTGATGGCTCAACGCCTTGCCTCCACTCTCCATTTGAAGGAGGTTCTCGCCCTCCCCCTACTTTTGGTACCAACATAACCAAGGTGTAGGAAATTATAAATAAAGTGCGCATTCTAGCCGTCCTTGATATGGATTGGTATAAAATCAGCTGAATTGTTATACGCTTTAAGGGATTTTGCACAGGGTGTGGCCCACTGAGCAATAGGACTAATGATATGATGATCGTTGCCCTTCAAAACAACAGGGTAAACTAATTTAATAATATGGAGCACTTGCTCACACTATACTCTTTATTTTAATATATTAAACATGGCGGCTCTTCACTGTTTCGCTCTTCTTAACTTCTTAACAACCTCCTTCTCTTGATCATCTCATCCCGCTTGTATTGTAGCGACTTCAGATGCTATTGCTTCCATGGCTTAGTAATTCAATTCACCATATCTCATTGGTTCCAGCGATTCTTCATTTGTTAATTTCACAATCGCCTAATTTGAGGCGATTTCCCAACAACCCAATATTGCCTTATCTTGAGGCACTAGAATAATCATTAATAATATTAAACTTGGCAGATTCTATCCATTCTGACATAACAAATTATGGCTTATCATCCAGTCATATTGGAACTGCAACATTACCCCCCTTTGACTGGACAATGAGGCTCCTATTGATTATACACCCAGAGGAACTTTGCATGCACTTTGTTAATGATCTGACCGCTAGCGGGGTCCTTGACAGTTTAGGCGTCCACACCTGTCTTATCAATAACTTCAAATGGCCCAATCCATATAAAGACCAACTTGTGCTTCCAGCTGAACCCATGTTGGTCATGGAAGAGAACCATATCGCCTTCCTTAAACTGTGCCAACCCACTACAATGTACCTGATTGACGGCTTGATTCCTAATCTTCTTGGCTAAGCTGAAGGAATATTCTTTGGTTTGCAATTTGATCAGAATGTTCACAAGGTTAGTCAAATAGCAGTGGGGTTCCACTCCGCCGGTGTCTTCCAGACACTAATAAAGTAGTGCCAGAAGAGCCAGGTGTTGGCCGTATAGTAGTTGGAAGGGACTCTTCCCTGTGGCAAAATGGTAACTGATGTTATAGGCAAACATGGCAGTGGAAAGGAGGGAGGTCTAATTGGAAGGTCCATCTTTTACTAATTTCTTTAGGATGTTCAACAGAGACCCATTCACCTGTTTGACCAGTTTATTAGATTTGGGGTGGTATGGGGTCATTAGAACCCCGCAGATAGCCATAAGCTTGTTTTGTTTGGGGAGGATGTGCGAGGTGAATTTGGTTCCATCATCAGTGAGAATAAACTGAGGGCATCCATGTCACTGAATAATACACGCCATAACAAACTTGGCCACTGTAACTGCCCCCAGATTTTGTATCACCCTTGCTTTGACCCACCAGGTCAAGTGGTCGATAGCACAAGTATGTACTTACAACAGTTGGCTCCTGTTGGCAAGGGACCAATGACATCAAGGGAAACTGTGTGCCAAGCGAAATGTGGTTTCACTACTCAGTATGAAGTCTTAGAGCGGAAAGGCTTCTCCACTTGGCACTGATGGCAACAGGAAATACCTTTACGCACATTGAAGCTCATACTCTCCCAATAGTACCGAGGGTGCAGCAACTACATAGTCTTACGCAACCTGCCATGTCCAACTGCCTTGTGTGCGCTCATAATGATTCCCAGTCATGCTGAAGGTTGCAGAAAATTCACCGTTGAATCGCGGATCCACTTTTACAGTTCCCCATTCCGTTAGAAGGTATTCATTCAAATCTCATATAATGATTTGATCACTTGGGGCAGTTCGTCATCATATTTTCCGCTGAGCATCTTATCATACATCACATCGTTGAGGTCTGCTGTCACCACAACAGTTGGCAATCGAAATAAACATTCAGCGTTCTGATACTTTACTCCTGGCTGATGAAGGATCTTGAACTCATAAGCCTGCATCTTAAGAGCACATTGAGCCAAATGACCTTTGGGTTTTTAGGTTCTGCAACTGCGTAATGATGTGTGGTCTGTTACATATTTGGACTTTACCCCATGCATATAGACTCTGAATTACTTATACATGTAGATTACTGCTAAGCACTCCCACTCAGTCACAGTATAATCATGCTCATGGCAGTTCAGACTTCGACTACAATATGCTACAGGATGTTCCTCTCCCTCATTATCCTTCTGAGAAAGTACTGCCCCAACAGCGGAAAGGGATGCATCCATCTGAACAATAAACTTTCCATCAAAGTTTGGATAGTGTAACACTGGTGCACTGACCAACGCCATAAAAAGTGTATCAATAGCGGATTGATGACATTCCATCCATTCAAACGCAGTGTCCTTTTTTAACAACTCAAATAGTGGCCCCCAATACAGCTAAAATTAGGGATAAAGCGCAAGTAGTAACTGATCATTTCCATAAATACCTGTATGTCATGTTTACTATTAGCTGTAGTCTTTTTGCTGATTACCTCCACCTTAGCTGGCTGTGATTTCAGTCCTTTGGAGTCTACCACAAACCCCAGGTATTCCAGCTGATCTTTGAAGAAGTTACATTTTTGAGGTTTAATTTTAATATTCGCCTCAGCCAGCCAGCGAAATACTGCTTCTAAGTGATTGAGATGCTCCAAAAAGGTTTGATCTGAAAACGTTAATATCGTTGAAGTATACAAAGACGCATGACAGTTTCAGGTCACCAAGAATAGTATCCATGGATCGCTGAAACGTAGCCTGGGCGTTGCATAGCCCTTGAGGCATCCGCGTCAGTTGAAAAAGGCCTTTTGAGGTGATTACAGCGCAATTTTCTGTTCCACTGCGGGTACCTCGATTTTCCAGTAACCTGATATCAAGTCCATCACAGAAAAATAATGGGTTCCCCCTAACTGATCCAAAGAATTGTTGATCCTTGGCAAAGAGTATGAGTCTTTTTTATAATACTGTTGAGCTTCCATTAGTCTATTACTATGAGGTTGGTGTCATCCTTCTTTTTTACAATCAGAACAGGTGAAGCTCACGGGGTTTTGGACAGTTCAAGCATCCCTTAATCTAACTTATCAATTTTGTTAGTGACAACATCTTCCACTGCCCTTGATCAGCAGATCGTCCAGGATATTATAGGGGGATGATCTCCTGTGTCTACGCAATGGACTACCCCCCAAGCACACCCTAAGTCATGATTGTCGACAGTGAAATCCTTTTGTATTTATGAAATAAAGCTATTGATTGGTCTTTTTGCTCTTCTGACAGTCCTATTAAATTACTCAGCGGTACCACCATTAGTACGCCAGTCCGTGCCTCAACTGGTAGACCAGATTCACTAATGACCTGAAATCATGAATCTGAAGGACCTCATCTATTGGAATCATATGTAAGTATGCTACAATTTGGTGTCAGCGGATTTGCATTGGTTTATCCTGAAGATTCGCTACCAAGACCCTAATCTCCCCATGCCCAAGGAGTATAATTCCTGGGGCCACATGGGGCTCAAGCTGTGATTGCTGATAAGGCTCAATGACCTCCCCATAAAGCCCAACATGCACTTCCACCTCTAACTCTAGGTGTTTATGATTATTTGGTGTCCAGAGGGAATGGATGTAGGCCCCGCCTCTCTAAGCGGTAGCCCTTGATATTCATAAATTTGATGGGGAAGGGTCTGGGTCTTGTGCTTAAGTCGATGATAGCGAACTGAAGCCACCCCATCACCATATGCAAGGTTAATGTGACTCATGTGTACTGAATCCTTTGGCGTTCCACTGAAAAAGAAGTAGGTTGAGATCTGCTGCCCCAGAATTTCAAATGTCTCTGCTGTCATATCAACAACAGCCCCAAAGTGGCGCATATTAGCAGTTACTATTAAAAGATCATAGTTATTGTTTGGTAGCACTATGGCTGGGGCTACAATGACAATTGACTCAAATCACAAAAGTAGTGCGCTGTACGCTCCTTCAGAGACCGTGCTTACCGCGCCTGCACTCAATACACCATATGATGCTCCACCTCAGGCTTCAATGCCAGCTTTGCCACCAACAATGTGGACACTATGTTGATTGGGGCACCCATATCGATTATTGCACAAAGTCGGGTTTTTGCTACAACAGTGTCACAGTAAGTACACTCAGAATAAGATGTATTATGATTGTTTAAAATATGGACATCTAACGGATCTCATTTTCCAAGGAAGCTCATAATACCCTCCCCAACTTTAGGAAATTCTTTAACAATAGTATTCACAGAGAAGGCCGCATTCACCCCTTTTAAAGAGAAGAGCATCAGCAAATGGATCTGGTTCATCAGTAGAGAGTTGGTTAAACATCTGACAGGCATAAGGCTGTGGTTGCTCCTGAGGCCTGCTACCGCCGTGTCCATAAATTGCGTTTGTGCCAACACATTCACCCCCAACCAGCTGCTGATATTGAAAGGCATCGTCATACTGGGGACCTTCCACTGGATGTACTGAAATTTAGTCAGGTGGGACGTTTTGAGTTAGAAAAGCGGAAGTAGAGAGTCCCATCTCTACTCCGCTCTGACTGTCCCCTGATTATTCTGTTCCTGTGGTAGGAAATGAACCTGATGATGAAGACAACTTCTGGCCAAATGCCCAGAGCAACTGCACAAGAAACAATTAATCCTGTAAGATATGCATCCATGGTTGTTGTGAATTGAGCCTCCCCAACAGTTAGTCTGGGGTCGAGTGGTATAAACAGACCCTTCCTGATAGTTGAACTGCTGGTGGCAACTTGGTGCAAAATGAGGCATGTAGTGATAATAAGGATGAGGGTTAATAAATGGACGCTGAACTGGAAGAGATAACTCCCTTGAATAAGAAGGTCCAGCAGCGGAGGGGATAGGGTTCTGCTCTATTTTGGGTAGAGGGAAGGTAGCTGATAACTGACGTAAGATCTGAAAGAGTTTAAGCATTGGTATACCAACTTCTGAATATGGAGCCATGGTATTGAAAAGCTCACGGTATGTTTAATAGTGGAGGTCAATGCTATGCATACAACAGATTCAGTTAAAGTTTCTGCCCCAATTAAAACACGGGCTTTCACCATAAAACAATCAGCAAATGCGGTGAGGGTCTCATTATGCTGAAAACCAATGGTTAAAAACTCAGCCTTCCATTGCGCAATTTTCGTGGTTCCTCCAAATAACCACAACACAGTATCTTTCACTTTTTGATAGGTAGCAACACTAGTGGGGAGATAGCAAATAATTTTGGTCAGTACTTTCGACATCCAAGGTGGATATTAATAATTTGACTTTGCGCCGATCTAATGCTCCTTCTACTGCAAACTCAAATCTCTTAAAAACCCATGGATGTTCCCGATATAATCAAACTGAGGCAGCTTATTGATACAACAGTCTTTCAGAAACTCCTTCTTCCACTTAGCACAGCATCCAGAGCAAGCTTAAGTTCTGCATATTCAACAGTTGCAGTGTGTTGAGATGATTGCTTGCCAGAGCAATCCTGATATGACATGGCTAGCAACTGAGGGATGTTATTGGTATTGTGATTGATCAATGGGCCCCCTGTAATGAGCAACACTGTTATAAAATCAGCGGAATTGTAATATACGCCGTAAGGGATTTTGCACAGAGTTTGGCCCACTGAGCAATAGAACCAACGATATAATGACTATTGCCCTTTGAAACAACAGAATAAACTAATTAAAAAATATAGCGCACTTGCTCCCACTATACTTTTTATTTAATATATTAAACACAGCGGCTCTTTGCTGTTTCACTCTTCTTAACTTCTTAACAACCTCCCTTCCTTAATCATCTCGTCTTGTCTATATTGTAGCGACTTCAGATGATACCACTTCCATAGCTTAGTAATTCAATTCACCATATCTCATTGGTTCTAGCAATTCTTAATTCATTAATTTCACAATCACCTAATTTGAGGCGAGTTCTCAACAACCCAATATCGCCTTATCTCGAGGCGCTCAAAAAAATATTGATTGTATTAAACTTGGCATATTCTATCCATTCTGCCATAACAAATTAGGGCTTATTGTCCAGACATATCATAATCATGACACAGGTGCTCCAGTGAATGTGGTCTCATCAAAAATCATTAATAAAATTAAGTTGGATCCTGACCTGGCCTAGTCACAAGAGTTTGGAACTTCAGGGCTAACTATATGTGAGCCATTGGAGCCTACTCTTCTATACCCATACGAACTGGAAAACCCCTACTAGCACTTTCACTTTGATAGCTAAAAAAGCAAATTCAGATTTTTTAAAAATACAAGAGATGACCGCTAAATTAAGCCAAAGCTTATTATTGTTGATGCCATTGATGCCTGCTTCCCCAGCTTGTGGTGATGGTGTACCGTCATCTGGTGTCTTTTGGCTGCCACCAAAGCAGCTCAGGCTGGCTCTGCTAGCCCCCTAACACTACCAGGCGTTATGTCCCCCTTGGGACTTGGCCCATCAACTCACAAGTTCCCAGGCAGTTCTCTAGAGCCCTTTGGTGCACCCATGGAGCAATTTGCATTTTGGCATCAGGGTAAAATATGGGAACCTCTTCCCATATGCAAGTGCAGCCATCATCAAGGTGGCCATGGAAGTGTTTAAACATGCTGGCTTCATTAATTTCCGCCCCTTAAAGGGTATTTTGCCTTGGTTTCTATTCTGAGGCCAATGCAATGGCAGCCTTTAAGCTGTCGTTAATTTTTTAAAAAAATTCCTCTTCCTACTAAACGCACCTGGCTCCCTGATGAGGCCACTTTTTTTTAGTACTAGATGGTCCTGATGAGGCCACTTTGGTGGTCCAGTTCGCTGGGTTGCCCTCCCATCTTTCACCCAAACGCCTCTTACATGAGCTAACAGAGGATTTGGCCATTTACAGCGCAGACCCCATGTTGCAATTTGTGGTTTTAAATGGAGCAGATCATTTGGCAGGGCTGCACGCCTTTGTGATAATCAGCCCATTCCATCTTGACACCCACCTCACAATTTCCCCCACTTGGTGATCAGATCATCCCCTGATTACCCATTCTGGGCATGAGTCAATATTGGCCACGCCTTTTTCCCCTTGTGCTTTGAGCTTGATCACTCAAAGTGCAAGTTCCCTATGGCTTCTGCTTCCGCCACTTCTGTTGCTCCTCCCTCCAACGTTAGCTTTGGTAGCCAGTCCAGCACAATTTTTTTGAATGGGGCTCAATCATTCCACCCCAACCTTGGCAAATTTGTGCCATTTCTAAGGCGGCAGCCAATCAAAAAAGATTCAAATTTTAAAAACCTAAACAATTTGACTATATTACAGTATCCTGAGTTGAAGGCTGATTCTGTTTCAGCTGTGCTGCCATGGTCAACAGCACATGGCAACTAGCTCCTAACACTGCCCCAATTCTGGTGACTGGCCCAGTGATAGCTGAATCCAATCCATTTGAGGCTCTCAAATGAATTGATGAGTACAAACAGCCATACCACGTTAAGCCAGATTTTTCTTTGAAGGATTTTTTGTTGATCCTCCTGATTCATGGTCCCACCATTTTCACTCTTGAAACGTTTTCCAATTTTACAAATTATTAATAAAATGGCAGTTGAGGCTGAAGCTGCCCAAGCCAACACCCTACTTCGCCAGCAACTTCATCGGATGATGGAGCCCCTTGTTGAGGGCATTCCTATCCACAATTTTCCCATGATTTTGAGGAAGATGCAAAATATGAAATTGAGGAGATCGCTTTCAGTGTGAGCCATGCTTGCATCAATGTGGAAAAAACTTCTCTTTTTAAACCCAATTATCCTGAAACCCACTGGTGCACAGAGTCATTCACTTGTGTGCCTGCTCTTATCACTTTCGCTGAGCATCAATTTGCTTAATAGATTGAGACAATGGACACCGCTGGCCTCATAATTGAAGAAAACCCAAAATTATACCTCCCTGTGCCACATGTCACTGATGCTCCCACCCCAATGCTATCTGCCATGGTCCACCAGCTAAAGCGGGTGCTGGACAAAAGTTTATCAAAGCTTCCTCACCTTCTAATATGGCTTCCTAGGCTTTAGGCTGAGGTGCCATATTAGGAATTTTTTAATTCTAATAATCCCTTTGTTTGGCCCATTTACAAATAAAGATGCGTGGCGGCTCCCCCTCTTGGGTTAGGCACCACTAGTGCTAAAAAAAGTAAACCCCTACTAGCTTCCCCCTCTGCGGCATTAACTAATAATTCATATGACCTACTCATTGGCACTCAATTCATGATTGAGTATGATGTATTCATTAATATGAAACAGGGATTCCTCTCCTTTTTAATTTCGAAGTTCCCCTAGTCTTTTCAACTGATGAGCCTAAGAAGAAGGAATATAATTGCATATTTGATTACCCTTTCATCCTCCCTCACCCTTACTTATACCACATTGGGTAAAACACAAAAAAGCCGCCTGACTCTGTGGATGCTTCAGAGGGCATTCCATTGTATGTGGCAGAGGAGTTAGTAATTAAGGCGGGTGAACAAAAGGTGATAGATACCAAAATTACTATGCAAATCCCTTGCAACTGCCTCCTAAACTTAAAAAGCATTGATGGTATAAGCCCTTTGGAACTTCGGTTATTGCCAGATATCCTAGACCCTGCCTACCAGCGACCTATTAATCCACTGCTGGTGAACTCATAACAAGAGCAGGATTTTAAAAAATTATAAGGAGATTGGAAAAGCCCTGTTGATTCCAATTGAGGGCATCCACTAAGTCTATTATATTTGGTCTATGCTAGATATGGTACTACCCAATGAACAAATGATATGTGCTTTACCCAATGTTTTCAGATATCTGAGGATCTAACTCCCGCTGAGCTTCATAAAGTTCATTCTTTATTGGATTCATATAGTAATATTTTCTCTGAATCTGATACGACTATGGACATATGAAGGGCTGGTGCCATACCACTATTTTAGTGAAGCCAAGCCTATTTTATCCAAGCCTTATCAGAAATCAAAAGTTGAGGAGCTCCAGATGAGGACAAAGCCTAAACAGCTACTGGTGCGTGACTACTGGTGCTTTCTCAAAGTCCTTGGTCATCTCCACTATTGCTCATAAAAAAGAAGAATGGTGGGCATTTTTTAGTTATGGACTACTGCAAGCTGAATAAACTCACCAAGAAGGACAGCTACCCAATCACGCGGATTGATGACGCTCTGCCCCAAATCTCTGTATTTAAATACTTCTCCGCCATGGATTTGGCTAGCGGATACTGGCAGATGGACCTTTCTCCACAAGACGAGGAAGAGTGTGCGCTTATCTGCAGCGAGGGTCTCTTCCAACCTACCTGACAACCACAAGGATTGTGTAATGTGCCAACATCTTTCCAGCGAACCATGGACTACATCTTGCAGGATCAGAATCTTAGTTGCGTAATTTTCTATCTTGATGATATCACCATCTTCTCCTGAAGATATAATAAGCACATTTCTCATTTAAAGGAAGATTATAAACGCTTGCGGTCCTCTCACATTAAGCTGAAGCCCTACAAATGTACATTATTCCAAAAGAAGTTGGATATTTTGGGCACCGCCATCTCCTCAGATGAAATCCAGCCCCTCTATGATAAGGTTGAGGCGATATTTAAGATGCCTGCTCCCAAAATTCCCACAATATTCAAGTGTTCTTGAGCATGATGTGGTACTACCATCAATTAATCCCCAAATTCACTCAGCTCAGTGAGCCCCTCATACGGCTTTTAAATAAAATACCCCTTTCCATTGAGGAGAGGAACATTAGGCTGCTATTGAAACGCTAAAAAAGCTGCATCAGCGACAGAAATCCTACACCACCCTGACTATAGTAAACACTTTATGCTGTTTTCTAATGCCTCCAATTACGCAGTTGAAGCTATCTTGGCTCAACAGGATGAGCATGGGGTTGATCACCCAGTTTCATATTTCAGCAAGATGTTCTCTAAGGCAGAAATCAACTAAAAAACAATTAGAAGGAATGTCTGGCCGTCTTGCTTGATGTTAAATATTTCCGCCCTTTCTTATATGGGACTAGTTTAAAGTGGTTTCTAACCACGCCTTTTTAAAGTGCATACAATATATAAAGGATCCAAGTGGGCGGTTGGCACGCTGAGCTTTGAAGCTCCAGCACTATGATATGACCATTAGATACCGAGCTGGGATGAGACACATGAATGTTGATGGGTTGACTCAGCTGCCCAACCTTCACTTAGATATCAGTGAAGCAGAGCGGCTATATGTTTTTTTAATGACCTCTGATGCTTGAGAGGATGAAATCAAAAAAGTCCAGAAGATGCTAGCTCGACATTCCTGTAACACTAAGATGGATAATGGGACTCTATACAAAGAAAGTAGGGGTGAACTGGTTACCCTACTTCTGACCCACAGAGCGAGTAGCTGTCATTAAGGTTTCTAATGCCCTCCTAAAGCATAGGGGAGTGCGGAAAAGTATGAGTGGGTAAAAGAACGCTACTATTGGGAGGAAATAATGGAGACCATCACTTAAAGTCTTAGATGCCTGTCTGACTGTAAAAAGCAATCCAGATTCAAAATCAAGTATTAATATCAACCTACCACCCTTCAACAGCCTTTTCGCACAATAAGTCTTGATGTGGTTGGCCCTTCCTCAAACCGCAGGGGAAATTGATATATCTTGGTAGGTATTGATCACTTTACAAAATTGGTTAGGCTGTGGCTATCCATGCTCAGATGGCTAAATCCACAGCCACTTTCCTCCACCACTATATCTCTTCTCAACATGGTTGACCTCAAGTTTTGCTCTGTGATAATGGTAAAAACTTCACCTCCCAAGTGGTGAAGATTCTCGGGGACTTCCATGGGCATGTAACTGCTCTTTTCTGCCCCCTACAACTATTTGACCAATGGTATTAGGGAAAGATTCAATAGAACCCTGGTCTCTATATTAGAGAAAATGATCACTTCAGACCCCCTTTACTGGGATCAGTACTTCCAAGTGCCCTCATGGCCTACCATATCTGTTACAACTGGATCCTTAAATGTCTCATTTCTGTGTATTATATGGACGGTAACATGGGGTGCCAGCATTATTAGTTAAAGACATTTTCACTGATAGGACTGATCCAGAGCAAGCTATGAAGAAGTTGGCTCAGCACATCATTCAGCTACAATAAGAGGCTATGCCTAATTTGGCCAAAACTGTCACAAAAGAGGGTCAGGCTGCTAATGAACTCCAGGCTCCTCTTCCTTCCGTCCAAGTAGCTGAATTGGTGCTTTACTACCACAACCAAATTATCCCTAGACTGGAGAAAAATGCGTCTATTTGGGAAATCCCTTTTGTAGTCACTTACAAGCGAGGACAGGAGTACTCCATTGAATCCCTTGGTACCAGAGTTACCATCAATTGGGTACATGTCCGCTTCTTACGGCCCTATTCTCACCCCAACATTCTTGAGGGAGGTGATGTCAGACATTTGCCATCTCAGCTTCAAGATTAGAGTTTTTTGGGTAAAAATCAGCAAAAAAGAATAAATATTGGACATTTACAAGTTCGTTTATGATATTATCAAATTAAATAATAATAATAATTTTATTGGCCAAAAGAACATGTAAAATTCTCGGTGGAACCCCACAAATTGGAGTAACACTATTTCAACTACCTCATGGGCAATTAACACTAGATTAAGCAGTCAGATTACTCTGATCACATGGTGGACTCTGGGCATCCATCGGATGGATGATCCCCAGCCACTACCAGTTCCATTCAAGCATCTATGCTGGGACCATCACCTTTTATAGGTTTGGCGGGCGTCCCCTAATGTGCAATATTTTTATTTAATGAGGATTGGCTGAAATTTATTAAGTTGCATAATGGTTACATCTTGTCAAATATTAACTCCCAATCCATCATTCAGCCTAAGTGAAGTAAGTTTTCCGCTTCAATAAGGTCAAATTCCATATTTCTTAATTCAGACCATACAAAGCTGATCTAAACTTACCAATGGATTCCCATCAACCCTCAATACAATTTAAATAATGAATGGTCATATTTCGAGGGCTTCATTTCTTATCCCCTGAGGCCTTAATAAAACTATAAAAACACAACTTTCTAGAATTAATGGTTATTTAATATTAATATTATTTGTGGTTCAACCCCTTCATTTGTTGGAGTTTAGGCCTAATTAGTACCTGCGAGCAAAAATTCTAAAATTAACAACCGCCAAAGCTGCTACTAACTTCTTAAAAAATAATGACTAGGATTGGCTTCCCGCAGGTACTACTATGTAAAAATAGGAAAACTTTAATTTAAGAGTTGTGAGAATCTTAGCTATAAGCATGGGAACTCAAAAACTAGTCCCAGTCACCTTATAATCTTTCAAGTAACTGGAATGTAGAAGAAGAAAATTGAAATCTGGTTTCAAAATTATGCAAACTAACCACATTTAATCCATTACACTGGAACTAATATCTTCTAATTGTGTTGGCTTACAGGATAAGTTTCCATCAAAATTAAAATGTCTTCATCCAAGGTCTCATATTATATGAACCTGAAATAAAACTTTATTGGCTCATGAAGTTACAATTGCTAATACCAAAAAGACCAAGGAAGCGCTAAGAAGATTGTCCAAAGAAAACTTTTTAACTTCAATCAGAGGCTATGACAAATTTAGTCAAGACGGCTAAAAAAAGTCAAGCAGCAAATGCAACTCGCCAACCATTACCCGCCTTTAATTTTTATACTTTCCCTAAACTATCAAAATCATGTAGAACCCTGAGGAGTAAAATTAGATTCCATCTGGGAAGTGCAACATGCTTTTTACAGATATGGGTTAAAATCAATCAAGTCCATATAAACTGGAGTTATATCAATTATGTAATTAGCTGATTCTTTCATCAGTATTTCACTGCCAATATTCCTAAAAAAAAGTGATGTCAGATATCAGGGTATCAAATGATAGAAAGGAAATCAACTAATCAGCTCTCACAGCTGAATCTACATCTGGACCCAAGAAAGGGGTTAGAGAAGTTACCTCAATTAATCACACTGAGAAATCCTTAGTCATTATGGCTTAAATAGATCTTAGGAAAATCCCATTGGACCAATTTAAGCCTAAGATACTTGAGATGAAATCCTGCCTAAGATTGAATGATCATCATAAGGACAGGTGATTAATACTAGAGGTGGCTTTTATCCAGAAAATTAAGATGAACCTGAAAAAAGAGTATCAAGAATTTGCCAAACGATCAATCTAAGTGATTTCAAGTCTCACTTGATTTGGCACATTCAGAAATTCTTTTCATCTTAAAAAAAGTATGCTACAAAGGCGTTATACTATCTAGAATGATATCCTGAACAAGAGTTTTCTTCATAATTTTCTCCTTTATTAGCTTTATTAGTCTTTATTGTTTTAAGCTATACTGTTAAGTATAACATATAAAAACCCATCTTTTAAACTACAATAAAGATACTTACTATTATATATCTCATTTTGGTAATTAATTTCAATTTTTACATTTTGCTGTACTTATTATAGGACAGTTACTCTAGCTTACAGGGCATAAATGACTTGGCACCCTTTAAAATAAAAAAGATATACTTATCCTGCGTCTTAGATGGCTTCAAGTATTGACTTTCAGTCTTCTTGAGCATATCACTATTGAGCACAAAAATGAAAGCCTAAAAATGACCAAAAACTTTCCAAAATAGTAAGATCTAATGGATTGACAAAAACTAATCAAGTTAATTATCTATGAAATAAGTATGTGATTTAAATTACTTTATCTTCATTTTAAATTGCTGCTTATAAAAAAATTACAATGCAGTTTATATCTTGATCACAGGTTGGGTAGGTGTCATTGATATATCCGGTGGAACTGGCAGTGAATGCCCACAGGAAGGAATGGTAGGGATGATTCCAGTTTAAACTTTGGGGTTAGAATGTCTGAGTCTATTGGAGAAGGGCTTAAATCACTGCTGTTTGAGTTGAAAATTTGGGTGTATTTACCAACTTAAATTCGTTTAATTGTCTCAAAAATGTTTAAATACAGTTTACCTTGAAAGAACTCTTGTCCCTTTTCTGATAAACTAGCACTAGATAGTAATGCAACTTGAATGCTGATAATGCCCTCTGGCTTACATACCTCCTTTCACAATCTCTAATCTTCTCCATCAGCTCATTTGTAGTATGGAGGTCTAACAGGGGAAATAATTGCGGATAGGTTGTGACGCATTAATTAACCAAACATGGGCAAATCTCCCTTGTTGATGAGGGGCACAGCAGCCTTTTTGGTCATATCTTAGTTCTTAGGTGTACTCCTTCCTGTCCAGGAATAGGATCAAATCCCTAGACTTAATGTAATCCCATGAAGTCAAAATACTGGACCTAAAGTTGACCTCTTCTTGAAAATTTTAGCAGACTTTTGAGTTTATAATGGATGACAATATATCTTAGTATTTGCTACTAAAAACCTTCCTTAATTCGCTTATTAAAGAAAATCTTAATTAAAAAAGACACTCCTTATTAAAACGGTACATTCTTTTGATGAGCTTTAGCTGTTCAAAGATACATGGGCTTTTTATAGATTTTTAGTTTTTTTAACAAACCTCCTAAATTTTAATTTAAATGCAGTTGATTTACCCATGAGTTTAATATCATTATGTTAGTTAAGATACATTAAAATTAGTTTTTTATCTTGATTCTATGTTCTACAAAAACAAGCATAATTGACTTATTAACATTTTGACATAAGACACATGATACCTTTTATCTGTTGCGTAGGACTAAAGCATTTTCGTTAAAACACTAATGCAATGTTTAGTAGGCCACAAACTATTATAGCACCTGAATATATATTCTATTGATGCTCATTCATAACTTTATTCCAAAGTGTTGCACTAAAGAAGAATCTATGAACATGAAATGTATTATATTTCTCAAAAGCATATGTGACCTGTACAGTTTTCTGCAACAAGCGGTGCTAGTTATTGGCGTCTAAATAGGTTTGATACATAGCTAACTTTTTTATTTTATCTTAGACACCAAAATTATTATAAGTTTCTTCATACTATTGACCTAAATTTTTTTCTTTTTCAATCAATAATTGTACCCACTTTGATTGAAATATTGGTAAGTTTAATAATCTATACAGGGAGATTAGTGTGCACCTAATGTCTGGTAAAGCTTGGTCTAAACGTGGTGAGAGGCACAGGGCCAGATTTCGTACAAATCAAAATTAAAAAACGCCCTGGTGACACCGGTGGCCATGACAAAGATAAAAAACAACAGTGAGTATCTTGCCAGAAATTTTAGCATGGCAAACAAAGTGCAACCAGTACATCTATACTCTGTATTCTCAGTCCCTGTCATAAGTGGAGCATGAAACCCAAAAATATTTGGATATAAATTTAATTGCACTTTAGAAAAATTCTGTGGTTTGTGCACAAAAATTTCCTGGCTGTTGTGTATGCCACACCACATTCAATGACCTGGGTTTGGTTGGACCTATGAGTTTGAAACAGCACAGAACAGATGTCACTGCACAGGTGCTAGTGGTGGTTGATCTTCCAGATGGTCAACGGGTGTACAAAACGAAGTGCATACTTTGGACTAATCTAAAAAGATTTTTGTCACTTTTGATTTTCTCCTCATGACAGTGAAACGTGAAATCCTATAGCGCCATTTCTCAGAGTTGCTTAAACATTATTTGGAGCTACACTCTTTTGAAATGCAGAGATTCATGCTTATGCCAGAGCTTATCATGAGCAAAGCAAGCGCAGTAATTACACCAAACAGAAATCTTGGATGATTTTAACTCATATTCCACAATCTGCTGATATTAATGTTGACAGGATGACTCACACTCATTCCAGATTATGGTGGATAGCGACCCCTGTCTTCACCTATTGTCATGCTTTGGCCATAAAGCACAAACCTACCTTTCATAGAGGGCACCAATCAACTTAAAATTTTCCCAGATGCAATGGATAAACCAAATCACATTATGAGCTCGCCATTGACACTGATGCCGCCTTTCCATGGGGTGTGAAGGGGTTTTATATTCAGGTTAAACCTGTGTCCCCACAGAAGTGAAAGAAAGCCAAACAGGCCCGTAAGGCAGTAGCTGTGGTAGCGTCCATGATCCTGCCTGCCCAGACTGAGGCCAACATCGAGTCATTCTCAAACAAAGTGGCATGAGATTCTGTTCAACAATAAAATTGAACTCACCAACCTGCGGACCAACTGTTTGAGTTGGGTCACCCAGGGAAGTTTACTGCGCACCAATCTAAACCAATTCACCCAAAACAACCCACCCCAAGCTTTAGCATCCTCCAATGGTGCACCACAGGAGCACCTCAATGCAAAAAGTCAGATGAAGACAAAACTTAAATCTTAAAAACATCTAAGAAAAGTGAGACCGCCCTAAAGGACAACTATGACTCAATTTCTGCTAACAAAAGAGCTGCTAAGTTTCTTAATGAAAAAGCTGCACAGGACGGCAGGGGGCCCTTCCCATTGCACCAAAAGTGTAATGGGGGTCTCCATCATTAAAAAGACATTGAACATTGCTGAACTCAAGGCCTCACCATCCCAGGCTAAGAAACTGAGTTTTTTAAAAAATAATCTACTTGTGGACATCCTGGCCATTCAAGAAACCCAATGTCCACACGGTGCCAAGGAAACCTGGGCAACCATGCTTATATCCTCCCTTTCCTTTTGGTCACCGCACTGTGGTGTTCTTATATGTGCTACCTGTAGTTTTAAATTTATTTGCAAAAATTTGTACCTCGATGGGTTGTTCTAGTAGTGCTTTTATGGGATGATGATGTGCACACTATCATTAATTACGCCATGTCCTGTGCACGGGCTCGCCAGAAATTCCTCTCAATTGTAACTTTCCTTCCCCTTCCTCATGATCCGTTTGTGGTGGGCGACCTGAACTGCTGGTCCAACCCAGCCACCAACTGCTGGCCTTAAACGCCTACCCCCTTGCAAGGGCACATCAAACTCTGAGTCCTGAAATCCACCATGGGTCTTTTTGATACCCTCACCAAGCATGCGCTGTTGCTTCACAACATATCCCATCCCCCATCTGCACAATGGTCAGCTGAGTTCTATGTACCAAATAGACTTAATTCTTGCCCTGCTGAACTTTCTTCCACAAATTGTGAACTTCACAACAACGAAAATTGATTTCTCTAATCACAGGATGGTGTCAGTATTTTTTTATCAAGCTTGATGTCACAGGCGCCAAAATGGAGTAAACTTCTCCTGGCCAGAATAACGTCGCCCATGTTTTCAGCATTGGTGGACATGAAGAATCGTCACCAGAATTTGCTGTTCCGTTGTGTTCTGATCCTCTAACAACCTGGTATGCTTTAAAGCAAAAACCATATCAGGCACGCCTCATCTCATTGCAACGTTCTCAGGCTGGATAAGCAGTCATTAAGTGCTCTCTAGAGGAAGTTGACCACCTGAAGTCTAATGTCTTCACTGCAGGGTACAGCCTGGCTTAGGGAAATAAGTGGGCAGAAGTGTCTGCTCGTCTCAAAGTGGCGGTAAAACAACACAAAAATCGTGTTTGTGTTCAGTATAAGGCAAAAAAATATCACGCTGGGCAAAACGTGCTCCACCTACTTTTTTCATTATTTTTTTGCACCACGCCAAAGCTTGACCTGCACAAAGGTGAGGTGGCTGGACAAATCCATCATTGATATTCTGGCAAAAGTGTCAGTCAAAGTTCAGAACTTTTACTCCAAGTTGTATAAGTCTGAAACAATCAACCTTTCCGCAATTGTTGAGTTTCTCATGACGCACATATATGCATAATTTCCTGCTACCCAGAGTTAATGAACTTAATAACTTGTGACAAACACTAGTCTGCCGTTTGCAGTGCACTACACAGGAAGAGCTCAGGTCCAGATGAGATTCAGTATGAGTTCCAACAAAAGTTTTTTACTTTATTTCTCCTCACCAATGCTTGCTTCAATGAACAAATGTCTCCTAGAGACACACCTCCTTCCTGGGGCAAGGATACATATATGATAACGTTGTTTAAGAAGGGGATTATGATGGACTTGGCGAACTGGCTCCCCATATTCCTCACTGATTCAGATAATAAGTTATTTACTAAAATAAAGGTCACCCGCCTAGGGGAAGTTGCCTCTGCAGTAATTTCCTCTGAGCAGTTCGGGTTTATCCCCAATCAGTCAATATGGGACAACATTTACACAGTGGCTGATGTCTGCAAATCTTCGCTATTGGGGCTCTTGTGTTCTTAGACCAACAAAAGATTTTGATAGGGTCAACAGGGATTACCTCAGAGCCTACCTTCACTAATCTCATCTCCCCTGGTTCAAAGATTAGGTGATGTTGCTCAATGAATCTGACACAATGGCAATGCTAAATGAGGTTTCCTCGCTGATTTAGTTCGCCCTCAAAATGGTCTCCGCCACGGAGATCCTGTAAGTCCACTTTTATACAGCTTCAGCCTAAACCACGTCTTTGCAGTGGAAATGAAAGACTTACTGTTGTCCATGTGTCAAGTTCAGCGCCTGTTAGGATGCTTGCATTCGACGACATTTGTGTGGTTGGAGTGTCTGATAAATGTAATGCACTCAAGCTGGAGGCTACTATCTGGGGATAATTCATGGCCAGTAACGCTGCCCTTAGTGAAACCAAAACTGAAATCATTCCCAACACCCAATACCAAGATTGCTTGTCACTGGCGCCCCATTTATCTTGATGAACCTGCTGCTAGTTCTCTTGTTTGCTTGCCCCAGCAAGCCCATTTCACCCCTCTGGCTCTTTTTTATTTAGACCCACTGCTGGTCAGTGAGCAAACTTGAACTATGGCTATAGGTGGGGGTATGCCTCGATAGTAATGGAGCACCACATCCTAAACAATGTCACAAAGTGATCGCTTCCCTCAGAGCCCAACAAATTAAATCTCTCAGGATGGGTTGTGCTTGCCAACTCTATGTTCCTGTTAAAAATCTGTTTTGTGGCCTACGCCATCGCTCTTTCCCCATTCTTTGGCTCTTTGTATGCCCTCCTACAAGGGTGGCTTTGGTTAGGCCGCCCTCTCCCTGTGCGCCTGGATGTCATGTTTGGCCCTCGCCTCAGTGGTGGTATGAGCTTGCTTAATTATTAGGACCATGCTACCAGAATACTTGGCACTTGGATCGCTACAGTCATCAGCCTTACACTCTCAGACCAGCACTAATCACGTGCAGCCAGCTCCAGTTCTGCATGCGCCCTTTTCCTCCACAATTCAAACTATCCCCATTCTCTGTTTAACTATCTGGCCTCTCATCCCTCTGCCACAGACCTGCATGGGAAACATCCTCACTATGAACAAATTCTCCTCTCTATGTCTAGCGCTAAGTGGAGAATCAGCACATGTGTAAACATAGTCCATAGGGGTCGCCCTAATCCCTGTTTTAAGCAAGAAGTCAGTGGGCAAGTCGTTTTAGCAATCTTGTACCCCAGTGTCCCCCACCATTTTTCGTGTGGACTACCTAGATAAGCTGGACATCCATTAAACTTTGGAGATCCAGAAGGACATTTGGCGGTACACATACCATCCTCTTTTACAACCCCAGACTTGCGCCCATGTGTGGAGATTCCTGATGTAGGTGTACCGCACTGCTGAGCGGTCCAATGCCTCTCAGTATTCTACATTGTGTGTAATCAGTATGGGTCATTAATCCTTCCTTGGAATATTTCCCACCATCACAGCCGATCTGGCGGGATTTTATGCATCTCTTTTGCTATAAACGAATACAGGCCTTCAGCCTGTCTAAGAACTTCTTTTCCTTTTCCATGATCTCCCAAGTTCACCCTACTCTCTGCGCCTTAGTAGTAGAAATTTCATTATGGACGATTCACACTATTGTCCTTAAAGCTCTCTCTAGCACAACTCCAACCCTCTGAGAGGTTGTGCGTCGCTTCCATTCTCACCTTGCGGATTACTTTTAAGCTTGGTAGTTTTTCCAGCTGTCATCCTGCCTCCGCCAGTTGGTGCCATCCTGGTTCCCACATCTGGTTCCTCTCATTGTACCCTTTCCTTCATTTGTGTTTGTTATAAGCCCAGGCCTCTTCTAAGGTTCCCCCTCTTCTCGCCACTGGTGGTCCTGCTGGCATAAGGAGGTAGCTTCGGCTCCTCTGAGGTGCCTATGTTGTATCTTGATGTTCTGTTGTTGATGTTTATTGGAAGTGTCCACGCTATATCCAGCCTTCTCCAATAATATTTTAAATTCATATTCTTGCCGTGTTTGTTTGCCTTTTTGCTTTTTGATGTTTTTAACTAATGCTTAAATTATTATGAAATACATCATAAATCTCATATCTTAAAATCTTCTTGCTTACATAACGCATTTACTATCCTTTAATGACCACCACTAGTAAGTAAGTTGTGGTTTTCTTCCTAGCAACCATCAAATTATTTACAAAGTAGAGTTTTATCATAAGGTAACGACTCTATCAGAATGATATTTTCCATTAATTAAGTGATGTATTTCATCAAGTATTCAGGCTGACTAAGTTTCTCATAAGGAAAAAAGAAACCAAGGCAGGCCAACTTTGGGAGAAGTATAATAAGTCAAGTTAATAGTTATTGTGATTCCAAACCTTTTTTAGATAGAACCTGCACCAGAGTTGCATCTGTAACCACCCTTCTAGGCTTTCTTCTTTCTTTTATATAGACAATTTAGCAGTAGCAGGAACCACCTCACATGACAGTCATCACAAATTTAATGTTAAATAATCCTTATCATTACTTTAACAATAATAAGAGTGGAGGATGAAACAATGTTCATCCTATCCAGAACGTGTTTCAACCATATTGTGAAATTTAATAACCCACCTTAAATTTGTGTATATAGTGTGCGTAACTACACCCAGTACCAACCCACTAGGTCAGCCACCTTATTTTATATAAATAAGCAGAAAAAATCTCATTTTTAGTAATTATTTAGCAAAAATACTAATACATCATTTTATAAACTATAATACATCGGAGTCCTTTTCTTAATATTTGAGTTGGGTCGACATTGGAGTCCTTTTCACATTTTAAGTCATAAAAATTTTGGTTGCTAATTCAGCATTTGCATTAGATCTAGCCCTATATACTTGAAATGAACTGATTAAAACAAGAAAGTCCATATAAGTATATTCAGAATATGGCAGAATTTCTGATTTAAATCAGTTAACAAGTCAGCATAGTAATAAACTTAACTAGTAGCAATAGATCTAAGTATGTACTCAACACTTGCACCGCTTGAAGTTCCCCTGATGCTGAATTATATAGCACATCATAATCAGTTTTTTAATAAACTTAAAGTGTTCATAAGTAAATACAGGTTCATGTCTTGACATAGTGTGACACACAAATAATGATGAAAATTGCCATTAATTTTGTTTATGTGCCAGTTATTGTCTAGGTACCATTAATGAACACCCACTTGGCATCAATGTGCTCATTTAGTTTACATGTTAATGGCAAAAGGATGTTATTGTGCTCTTATGTTTTATAACAATTTTGACTAGCTATTATATATTAATTATCTTATCATTCAAGGTTATTTTAACCACTTAATAAAGATTTTAGATTCTTAAACTTCTTTAGCTTCATAAGTTACTAATATTAAGAAATAATGATGCACTTTTTAATTATGCGTGAGAAGTTATCATTTCCTGTAACAGGTGATGACTTCCTTAAATAAAACTGAAAAAAACCTTACCAAAAAGATAAAAGTAGTTGTATTCAACATTCTAGCTATAACATTGCAGCAAATGAACCATTAAATTAAAATTTCAAAATAAATTGTATTTATATTAGCAATTTTATAAAAATTAAATGGTTGATATAGTGCTTATTATAATTTATTTAAGGTATGCCAACCAGGGGATAGACATTACCAAAGCTCGAAGAGCAAAAAGTACAAATGAATAGACCTACCCCAAACAGAATGAGTTGACCGCCCAAAATGAGCGAGAAAATCACAAACAAACGAGATCAACCAATCAGGTGGGACAGCAGCAAGCTGCTCATCCCACCATGGCAGAAGGGGAAGGGGGATCAGGGGGCTCATTCTTACCATCAGATTCCTCCTCATAGGTAAGAGCGCGGGTCAATTTCTGATGGTCAGTTGGATATGAAATTACCTTCAGAAAAAATTGCACCTAGGTACTGGGATAAGCAGTTTCCACATGAAGGTGGATGGAAGGGAGCTGGGATAACAATGCGGTGTTGGTGTGGGTGGCTTTTTAATTTTATTATGAAGCTTCAGCCACTTTCTGGATGGCGGCAATTGTTTGTTTGTGGAGGTTGAAGATGTCATGTTTGCCCTGTGGGGACAGGGTTGGGGCAATAATGGGAGGAGGGATACCCTTGGCTAGTATTGCCACTGATCTGTCAGCACTCTCGCAGAAGTCACTGATATCTGGGTGCTCATCTGCTGCTTACAGCGAGCTGATGGGTAGAGCAGAACAAATATGCATCTGGCCAGGGTGCATAAAAATGCCGAGGGGTCTGAACGGGGTGCTGTACTTGGATAAATTATTTTGAGATAGACTTCAAAGTCTTCAATAACATTTTTCACTTCATTAATTTCATCCAATATGGTCCATGGGTTTGAATCATATTGGAAATTGGGGTTGGTGAATTTACTGGCTGTATGGTTGATTGAGGAATAATGTGGGACTGAAGTGTTATCCAAGCTGTCTCATGATTGGTTAAAGCGCATGTGGCACTGGACTGAGGAGGGGCCTAATTAGCAATTGCAAACGCTGCATTGGCTGCAGGTTTTGGGGGAGGGGGGAAGGATTGTACCCCATACCTGAAAGGCAGTGGGGTGTGTGGCGTATTGGGAGCCAGATGGAGGCAATGCAAATCTGGTGGATGCAGCAAGATAGGGGCATTTATGATTTGGGTAATCCAACTCAAAGCAGGATGGACAGATAGTCCGCCGTCCTCAACATGGGCCCAGAATGGGTAATCAGGGGCAGAAGGAATGACAGCATGAAGGGTAATTGATCAAGCAATATTGTTGAAATTTGGCTAATTGTGGCAGATGCCTAAGACCCAGTGAGGTGAGCAGCCCCATTGGGGACCACAAACTGAAGGATGGTTCTGGATCTATATGCAGTTAATCCTTCCACAAGCTCCTGATGGAGCACCACAGGGGGAAGGTGAGTGGGCAACCCTGCGAACTGAACCACCATAGTGGTGTTGGTCTGGAGCCTGGTGTGCTAGTGGGGATAGGGGTGCCCTGGAAAACCAGGGGTACAGTGGCTGCAGTGGCAGCTTCAGCTTAGCATGTGAAGCTGAGATCAAAATACCCATATAATGGTGTAAATATATAAATCTGGCTGGCAGCATCACGCCTGTGCCATGTCAATAATGGGTATGGATCTTTGCCCATATTCCCAGCCTGCTAGATTACCTGG